>JANFCV010000597.1:0-45032 GCA_024500475.1 Phthorimaea operculella
AAAAAAGTTTGTCTTTCTAATTTCTCTTTTTTACAACGTCTTATCAATTTCTATGTAATGGATATCAATAAGTGATATTTTTTATATCCTATTTTTTCATATTTTTTGTATCCTATTTTGTTATTTTTATTTTGTACTGTTGATGTAGAAATTAAAGTATCACTTACTGGTTTTGGCAGCTTGTCTTGTGATTTGTACGTAGAAGTCCTTCAGGTCATGGGGAAGCCCAGCGGCTACAGTTTCCAAGTATTGCAGGAATGTCACTGGAATAAAAATATGTAAATAAACAACTTTGTTCACGGTTTCATGCAACACTGACGTTGGGAATTCGAAAAACAATAGATGGCGTTAGTGAAATCTTACAGAAAACTATGCCATCTAAAATATAACTACATATTTAAAAAACTACCTAAAGGAACAAACTTTTAGTTTTTTTTTCGAATGATGAACTATCAACATCATATATCACGTCTATATCCCTTGCAGGCTAGGCAGTGCGTAAACGACTGTAAAAACCGCCATTTACACAACGTCTAACAAAAGTTTGAGAGTCATAAGATGGTGTATCGAATAACCAAATTTAAAGGTTGTCAGCCTGTCGCCCAAAATTGCAATACACATCTACTCTCACATCCTTTAGATGTTTTTACGACACCCACAGGAAAAATATGGGGTGATGCCATTCCAAGCCGGCACCATACGGCATAAAAATAACTTTGGCGTTACGAGGAGTAGATAGATGTCTTGGTATGCAATACGTGCAATGGATGGTGCTAGTTTGAAATCTAACCTAAACCTACCTATACAAGTTACTTTATGACACCGAAAAAAAACTTACTGTCTTGAGTGGTGCTCGCGAGGAAGACCTTGCTGGACTCCTGGAGGCTGTTCTGTGCGGTCATGTCGAGGGTCCATTCCAGGAAGGCTACCGGGTCCTCCTGCTTGGTCACGTCGGAGATTTTCTGGAGCACCTGGTCGATGTCTGCGAAGAGGAAAGAAAAATTTCCAATCCAATAATTTGAACGAAATTTTGTATAGCAGATGTGGCGATTTTGTGCATTGATGTGCATTTTTTTTAATTAGTTGCAGAACTGTCACGGTAGATGGAGCCCTGCTACGCGTTAGTGGCTATAATGCACTATTTTTTAGGCTAAAATTGAGACGCGGTAGCCCAGATGATAAAGGCGTCTACAGTCGATGCCAAAAGTCACTAGTTCAAATCCTAGACAGTTTTGCAAGTTTTAAGAGCTTATAAAATCTTTCCTCACTATTATGGCGGCTAGTAGGGACTGGATGGCGAAAACAGTAGTCTGTACCTTATGGCGTAAGTTAGGGGATGCCCACGACCGGCAGTGGACTGCCATAGGATATAATGATGTTTTTTTTTTGTTGCATCAAAACTAATATTTGTAAGATGTTCTAAAATTAAAGTCTTCTTAGGAAGAATATCAATAGATGAATACCTGTGCTTTGGAAGACATCCTTGAAGGCTTTTTGGATCCCTGCGACGTCGCTGGCGCCGGTGATCTTAGCCAGACGCTGGTCGCGAGAGTTCAGAGCTAAAATAAAAGTATAGAATTTGAGATAAGTATGCCTGGCTTGAATAATAGACACAAAGAAATTATTTTTATTTATGGTGATAATATATATTATTGTTATTATTTTCATCTATTCTAAAATTAATGGTTTCATTTACTTTAATTGTATTTATTTTAAGACGAACTGAATTTACATTCAAACAAAACAGAAGACAATATTGAAAAATGGAAACCATTTTACTTTTTTAATGAACAAGACTTTTTTTGTTTTTTTAAAAAATTCTAGTAGATTTTTATACTCACATGCTGCTGTCGCCAGGCCGACCTGTGTAAAAAAACAACATTTTATTCAGAGGGCGCGGAAAGCCATTTTGGAAGAGGTAGGTAGGTATTTATCACCAAATAAAATAAAAAGTCACAAATAAACGGCACAAATAAATAAAAGTATATAAAGCAAATATTTACAGGCTGTGTTCTATTCCTGATACTGAACAACTTTTAGTTTATAAATAATTTTAATAATGAACAACTTTTCTTAGTAACATTTTTTCGAAACATGAAAAAATATTTAGGACCTCTCAATCCTCCCATACAAAAATGTCCAAAACATGTGTCTGTTTGGATGGAAGTACTAAATATTTCGCAGAAATGTTATAAAGAAAAGTTGTTCAGTTTCACGAGTAGAATATACCCTGAACATATATGCAGTGAATTTAGTAGGACCTTCCAAAAAGGTACCTAAACACAAATCAAAAAACAAAATAAATAAAACACAAAAGTGAAAAATAAAATAAAGGTACTTACGAGAGCCAGAAGAGTAATCTTGAATACCAAAGCCATGGTGACCAGAAACTTGTTCAGTTTTCCACTGAATTCTTCTCCAATGCGCACATCTTTATATACTAAACTACTGCTTTGTTCATCTTCTAACACTAATTACTAGATTACTAGAATAAAAAGCGCGAATTTTTTCGTTACACCTGATTTGATAAAATGAATTCATGAATTTCTAAGTTTTATTTGATTTTCTGTTATTGGCATACGTAATATTATATGTCCCAAAGCCAAAATGTGATTGGCTAAGAACATATTCAATTGCCAGCACATCGGATCTACGCTGAACAACTTTTCCCATGGAACATGGGTCGCATTGAGATTTGGACCTTCCATGCAAAAATGTCGATCAGCTGTTTTCATAATAGCCGTAACAGGCAGGCACTTTTTCTTTGCAAATCTTTTAAATTTAAATATCTTCTTTGTGTCATACAAAATATGTTGCACCGACCCCTAGTAATTGGGATAAGGGCAGGGAGATGATGATGATCTACTGTGTGGTGCCGGCTTAGTACCTATAGCATCACCCGATATCCTTCCCGTGGGTGTCGTAAGAAGCGATTAAAGGGAGTTGATGTGCATTACAATTTTAGGCGACAGGCTGACAAATTGTCACTATATCTAGTGATACACGATCTTCTGAATCTCAAGCTTTTGCCGTTAAAGTCAAAATAAAATTCTTCAATAATATGAGTCTTTAGGGAGATGATGATGATCTACTGTGTGGTGCCGGCTTAGTACCTATAGCATCACCCGATATCCTTCCCGTGGGTGTCGTAAGAAGCGATTAAAGGGAGTTGATGTGCATTACAATTTTAGGCGACAGGCTGACAAATTGTCACTATATCTAGTGATACACGATCTTCTGAATCTCAAGCTTTTGCCGTTAAAGTCAAAATAAAGTTCTTCAATAATATGAGTCTTTTCATTATTTGGCAATCCAAATTTTACTATCTTAATTCGCTAATAACTTCTGAACGAAGGGTTTTTAGTACTTAGCCCCAAAAGTTATTCAGTACGGTGATATATACGACGTCTCCAATTTAATACATTTACTCCGGAACACCGCCTTGCTTATCAAACAAAAGAAGATTGTCTTATATCCTTTCCTAGCCCAGCGGTTAAATTAACCACTACTTACCGTTTTCCCACGGAAATAAGACATACCGTAGTAAAAAGTAGCCTATCTCTCTCTCTCTCTTCGTGTGGGAGTTATGTTACTCAGGGATATTGTAGCTTTCTAATAGTAAAAGAATTTTTGAAACCGTTCCGCTAGTTCCGGAATTAATCGATTACATTCTCTCTCTTCGTGTGGGACACCGAGTCGTTAAACGACCCGATGAACCCTGGTGTCAGAGTTTTTCAACCGCCTACTGCAAGTAGCAGGCCTCTGACATGGTTGTGTAACGACCGCCATCATAGACAGCAACCGGGACCGACGGCTTAACGTGCCCATCCGAAGCACGGAACCATCTTACTTTTCGGACAATCAGGTGTTTCAGCCTGCAATGTCCTGACCAGAGTGGAAATAAAATTCACAAAGTGATAAATATATCAACTTTGTGAGTGACCCCACCGGGAATTGAACCCGGGACGTTTTGCGTGGCAGGTAGTCATACTAACCACTGCGCCACACCGGTCGTCAATCGATTACATACAAACAAATGTTTTGCTCTTTACAATATTGGTGTAGATTTAGTACGAGACAAAGAAATTTATGTAGGTGTAACCTTCGAGCAACTCGATCTTCCGTCCCGTAGGTGTAACAATTCAACACGGTTTTGGCGATGCGGTTTGTTACATAAAAATGTTACCGCAAATATTTGAAATAATAATTAGCAAACATAATTGCACGTAGGTATTTTTAGGGTTCAAAAAAAATTCAAAATTCAAAATATATTTATTTGCGACAAACATGGTAGTCAAGGTGTTATAATAAATTTTACAAAGGGTACATCATGTTTCGCCAGGTCAAGGCATGCAAATTTTCATTAGTGTCATCGGTTAAGAATTTTATACATTTCAAATTATAATAAGTGTTACATGTCAATATATTAGATTACATTAAAAATTTCATTTTAAATTATAATAAGTTAGGTACATGTCAATTATCAGATTACATTAAGAATTCCTTACATACTAGATAGTCATTTGTTTGATAAAATGCATTAGTTTTGCCATTTCAGCAATTTTGTCTTAAATAATTTAACAAGCAAATTTCTAATGTCAACAGGAAGTTTGTTAAATAGGCGTATACACATACACAAGCAACTTCTATTATATTTTTCAATTCGCGGTATTTCATCAAAAACTATTCTGTTGGGATTCCTACGATTTCTAGGGTTTATAACTGAGGCTTTTGTAAATAGTTGTGGGTTTTGCTTCACAAACATGCATGCTTCAAATATATATAGAGATGGTAGCGTCAACAGACCAAGCTCTTTAAATATGGGCCTACAAGAGTCCAGTGGTGACTTTCCTGTCATAGCTCGAATGCATTTTTTTTGGGCTAAGAATACTCTTTTCAGGTCTGTTCCATTGCCCCAAATAAGAAGACCGTAACGAAGAACAGAGCTCACAGTTCCGTACCTCAAGAGGTAAAAAACGGAACCCTTATAGGATCACTTTGCTGTCCATCCGTCTATCATTCTGTCAATACCCTTTATCTCAGGAACGCGTAAAGATATCGAGTTGAAATAAAAACCGTAGACTCAAGTCTATAAACGTTAAAAGTTTTGATAAAATCAAGCACCTGACTTCAAGTTAAAAAATATATAGCCGTTTATGCAGAAAAACGCGTGTTTCTCCTATCAAGGGAATCAAAATTCAGAAGGTACTTCCCGTAGACCTAGAACAATGAAATTTAGCAAGTGCTTTGTTTTGAAGTACTTACAAATTAAGAAAGAAATAAAAAAAAAATATTTTTATAAAAATATGGCTTTTATGCAGGCCGAAAAAAAAACAAAAATTATGAATTTTTTCAGTTGTCCAAGTGGAGTAGGTATCATATTAAATATAGGTTTACCAACTAGTAAGTCTGCTCGGTACAATGCCACCTCGAGGGGACGCCTGCGCTCGATACAATTTTCTATTTGTAATTTAATTTAATGTGACATGTATGTGATTTTTTCCTGTTGAATACTAGTAAGTAGAATAACCTACAAATCTTAGTACGGAACCCTCGGTGGGCGAGTCCAACTCGCACTTGGCCGGTTTTTTTTTATTTATAGATCTCGACAATATCACCGATGATAATTTAATTCGTGTGTGTGACGGGACAGCGCAAAACAAAAGACATACACACCCACGTGTAAAAGCCTTTCAAAACACCGCAGAGTAGACGCGAAACGTAAGACGGATGGCATGTGTAAAACAAGAAGATGTATCTATTAAAAATCAAAAAACCGACTGCGGTAATTTCAAAGATATATTTTGTGTTAAAAATCCGCACAACTGTGTGACTGAGACTGAACCATGCGGTTGAAGCTGTAGCTCGTGAAAAACAATTTCCTAGTCCACATACCTACATGCATCATACCTACTTTAGAAAAGCATATCCTTCCTTCTTAGGTAGTCGGGTAAAAACAAACTGCCTATTTAATAATTTTCTGTTTCTAATTTCTGTTGCTATTATACTTATTCTAATTTCTGTCTGCTCGTGAATATGTTTTATGTAATAGACTAATAGTGTAGTTGAAAAAAATTGAAATTTTATACTTTTAATAGGCCCTGAGCAGCGGTTTCACCCACTGCTACTATGCTGCTACGCTACCCGTCTTCCCGTTAGAGTAACATAACTATTTTCCCGTGGTAAAAATGACAATGGCTTAGAATAGCATCACCCCATATCTTTCCCTTGGGTGTCGTAAGAAGCGACTAGGGGATTTGAGAGTTAGCTTGTATTGAAATTTTAGGCGGCAAGCTGACAACCAGTCACTATAGTGACTGATACACAGTCTTCTAAATGACTCTCAAACAATTGTCAGATGTGGTGTAAATGGCCGTTTTTACAGCCTCTAACGTAATGCCTACCCCGCTAGGAACATAGGCGTAATATGTATGTAGAAAAGAAATTCGTTTTCACGGGCTACAGCCCAAACGGCTGGGCGAATCTTGATATGTGAGGTGTCGTTAGATTTGTTTCAGCAGCGCAAGTGACTCGGGCTAAATGTACCTACTTATTAAAAATTCATAAATTCAAGATGGCGGATTTTTATCGCGAAATACAACTTTGAAATTACTGCAATCGGTTTTTGTTTTTTTAATACATTTGCTTGTATGACCAAAGTCTTATCTCAGCATGCAGGATCACAATGCAATTCAACGGGATTGACAGTGCGCCCAGTCCCGCGAATTCTAGGACTGTTTACTTGCAGCATCATTTCTTACTGGTAGCGTATTACTACAGCCTACTGAACTACAAAAAAATCATCTCATATAATCATCGTCATAATCAAGACGTAGGACGTACCTACTTATGAATAAGATCAAAACCCATAGTCAATAACAATCTTATCTTTTTATGCGTATTTTTTATTAACAACAGCAGTAATGAACAACCACAACGAATAACAAAAAAGAATATTAACCCAGATTCCCCGAAAACTTATAAAAAATATTAATCGCTCAATGTTTGTAATTGTAAATAATTCGTAGATTATAATTAATACATCTTTTTGGAGTGTTTTAATGCCAATCCGAGGAATCTGGCTTATTGGTAAACAACAACAATTAATAACAATAGTGAAAGACAATTCCGAACAAAAATGAATATTAACGGTAAATATCAACAATTAATAACAATAGTGAACTACAACAATTAATAACAAAAATGAATAACAACAATTAATAACAAAAATGAATAACTATGGTAAACAACAACAATGAAGAACGATAGGTAAAAACAATTATTAAGTAACAAAAATTGAAAACATTGGTAAACAACAACAATTAATAACAACAGTGAACAACAACAATTATTAACAAAAATGAATAACATTGGTAAACAACAACAATTAATAACAACAGTGAACAACAACAATTATTAACAAAAATGAATAACAATGGTAAACAGTAACAAAAACAATAGTGAACAACATCAATTATTAACAACAATTAATAGCAATGGTAAACAGTAACAATTAATAACAATAGTGAACAACAACAATTATTAACAAAAATTAATAGCAATGGTAAACAGTAACAATTAATAACAATAGTAAACAACAACAATTATTAACAAAAATAAATAACAATGGTAAACAACAACTTTTAATAAAAACGATGAAAAATTATGTACCTAACCAACAACATTGAATAACAAAAATTAACAGCAACAATGAATAACAATTGTAAAAAATAACTACGAATAACAGTAGTAATCAAAAACATGGCCATTATGAACAACAACAAAAACTTGCAAAAACTTTGTCATTCAAAAGAATTTCGACCAATCACAGAAAAAAGCAAAGTCCATCTCCGGCTCTATTTTTTTCACATTCTACTTTTTGCTTCCGTGGGATTGGGAAACTCTGAAATCCATCGTGTATCTATAGTAAATTCCATCATTTTAAGAAGTAATCCGGTGTCGTCAGCTTTATCTTCGTGTGGCGCAAGAGGCCAGGGTTCATCGGGTCGTTGAACGACTCGATATTCCATTAGAAAAGAAGAATTAAGAGGCGTACGTGCTGGGTAGGCCTTTTTGTATGTGCTTAAGCGCGTCTATCGCGTTCTTCTCGCCGGTGGCTTCAGGCAACGCCTTCAGAGCTGATGGGAAGTCTGTAACCAGGAGACAGGGTGTGAGAGCTAAGCAGGCAGTTCCCTGTAAATCTGTGTACCAATGCAACACCTTAGGCACAAAATAAAGAGTTTACAAAAGGTTCACTCGACCCTATTTCGGATTTTCACGATTGGCACTTGTAACATAGCCAGGGTTGCTACTGTCAAAAATCTCAAAGTATGAAAATATGAAAACAGCGAAATCAGATAAAGAACGTCAAATGATTCTGAGTCAATTTTAAATCTAAAAATTATGACGTTCGTGTCAACAACCTTCTTAGTTGCCTTGACTTCCCTGAGGTTCTGGTTATTTCCAGAGTGAGCCATCTGTATAGGCGCCCCGCGCGCCGTTTCCCTAATTTGTGCTACCGTCATACCTATCATAAGTTTATGTCAAACGCCATCGCACAACGCTGCGTCGACGGATGCGTCTGTCAAACCTTGTTGACATAAACCGAATTTGTATGAAAATAAGATGTTACCGTGTGTTCTTGCCTTACAATGTAAATTAAAAAATATTGTGTAAATAGTACCTGCTGCCAGCGTGTATGACTTGAATAACTTCAGGAATTCCTCCCAACCTGTTGAAAAAAAAAATAGTTCAGTATAACCTAGTACTATTAATTATAGTACGCAAGTACTATTAATTATACTGTGGTATAACCGTGACAAGGGATATACCTAGCGTGATATACAGGGTGTTAGGGACGGTGTACCGAAAACTTTGCAGGCATGATCTGACAGTGAAACTGAACAACTTTTACTATTCTTCTTTTCGTGTGGGACAACTATGAAGCCAATGTTGGTAAATGAGAAAAAAATTCCGACCTCCGATACAAAATTCACGATCAGCTGACTTACTTTATATGAAAAGTTTTTTTTTTGTTATAGATCTACCATATTACTATGTTCCAAGGGGAAAGTTGTTCAGTTTCATGGTCTGAGCACTACTGCAAAGTTTTCATTACACCGTCTATTACACCCCGTATGTACCTACATTAATAATGTATGTATGTACTTACTACCAACATCAAAGGTGCCGATTATTTTAAACAGCTCGACAGCATCTGAAAAATACATTGAATTTATGAACATACAGGGTGTTAATTTAAATGTGTGCCATAGCATTGTAGTAATAAACCAGGTGTAGTTTACCTATCGATTAAGGTCGTCGTAAAAATATTTAAAAAAATCCTGAGCACAAAATATTTGGTCGTAGCCGAAAAGCGACTAAGGTACATCGGGGGTGTAAGGCCCCCAGTCTTCGAAGGCCCAAACGCAGAAAACCGTTTAAAATACATTCGGTTGGCGCCAAATTCATAGCAAGCGTAAAATGAACCAATAGAAGCGCAGGAACGCGGGAGCGGGCCGCGTGCGGCCGCTATTTTGCCAGTGACGGCTGGTTGTTCATTGACCTCGGGCACGGCCAGTGTTTTTGCTATTTTGCGCTCCCACTAAACAGTAGTTTTCAATAGTTAATACTGCAATTTATTAGTAGATTATTGTTGAATGTGTTTATTTATTTATTATTCCATTGATACTCGTGTAGGTATGTCTGGTTTTAACGCTATTTTATTCATAACTTGTGAATACGGGTTGAAAGGCCCCGATCGGTTAGGAAGGCCCCACAGGGTTGTTGCTTGGGCCTTACAAGCCCTGTTGGGGATTCTTTACACTGTTGCTGTCTTATAAGGCTCATAATTTTTTGGAATTTAAATTAACTTTACATCCACTTAAGTTATTAATAAAAAAAAGTTTTCGCACCACATTTTTATTTTGAGCTTTGCAACCCGCAATCGAGGCTATCCAAACCCAATACCGGTAATAAGGCCCAATGTATGAAAATTTAAAATCAAGTAATTTTAAAAATAAATACCTTTTTCTAAGCTAAACAAAAATACTTTTGGGATTAATGGCAATTTTTTTGCACTTAGCTCCTGAAATTTCGTTAGCCAGGCTGTTTTCTTCCTCACTGAGAAAGTGAAGTCTTTTTGGAAAATATTGATGATTTCACAACTTTTTGCTTTTATTTAGGTTCAATAATGTTTAAACATTCATATAAGTATACCTTTTTTTTGTAATTAAAGCTTACTTTAACTCGAAACGTAATAAAATTGGCAGGGGCCTTACAACACATGCCCAATTTAGGAAGGCCAAAAATCGATGTTTTGAAAAATGATCAAAATTGTAACTTTTTATTGTCAAAATCACAAAAAAATCATATAGGTCAATTAGTAGTAAATTTTGCTATACGTTGCAAACGTTGTTTTACCTGAGGGTGATAAAATAAAGGTTTTATTTCGGTTTGTTGTTAGGTGGGCCTTATTACCCGGGTCTACCTTAGGCGAAAGTATGTATATCATAATATTATATATGGTGTTAATTTATTTGCATAGAACCAGTAGCACAGAATTAACAGTAATAATGTATGTTTCTTTTTATATTCTAATTTATTTATTTATCGAAACGATAACTATGATTACTTACCTACATTGTCGGTGTTTTTGGTAATAACTTGATATGCCTCGATGAGATCTGGAAAACAGTTTTTGCTATGTTATTTTATTATGTTGTATATGTGTGATGCCGGCTTAGAATAGCACCACCCCGCCACACCATCTTTCCCGTGGGTGTCGTAAGAAGCGACTATAGTAATTGATGGTTGATGTGTATTGCAATTTAAGGCGGCAGGCTGACAAACTGTTACTATGGTGATAGGTACACAGTCTTCTGAATGGCTCTCAAACTTTCGTCAGACGTGGTGTAAATAGCTGTTTTTACAGCGGTTCATGCTCTGCCTGCCCCGCAAGGGATATAGGCGTGTTAAATGTATGTGAAGCTTACTGTTTGTTTTAGTGGCGTTGATGATTTTGGTGGTGGATTCCTGCCAGGTCTTCGAGTGGGTCGCGTCGATCTCAATGTCGTGCACCAAGATCACGTCTCTGTACGACGAGAACTGGGCCACTTTGAACAACATTATGAAGAAATCTGTAAAAAAACATATAGATTCACTGCCGTGCCCCCGCCAAGTCGAGTTTCTTGTATCTACTTGCCTACTTACCTACTTATTAACAATCAATCGCTTAAACAAAGACGAAGTAAAAAGTAATTCACGCTACTGAACAACAATAGAGGGAGTAACAAGCCGAAAGATTCACGATCGGATCGGATACTATAGTGCATTTCACAGCCGATGGGTACTGTGAGGTTTATAATTTGAAATAACTAGTGATGTAGTAGTGTTTTATCGAACGAAAAAATAATCGTTTTTATCTACCAAAATGATGAAACTGGAGGACTGGAGCAAAGTGGTTGAAAAAGACAAAGAAAATTTGTGCTCCACGTTTTGGGGGTGGGGGGGATGGGAAGACATTATACAAATCCATAATCTTATTGACAACCAATTAGTCATACATTTAAGCGAGAATTAAAGCGACTCATCTGATGAAGAATAACTATTTAAGTAGTATAATAATATTAACACAATAAAATGCCTTTTTTACGTTATTAGAGTAATAATACTCGATATAGGTAATCTTTTCTTTTTCGTTCGATTTTCTTTTCACCCTTCTACATCTCTAGTAAAGTTGCCGGCGCGGATCATTAGATGCGATTTCAGATATTTTTAAGTATGAGCGGATCCTAACGTGGCATCACAGAAGTGGTGGGTTAGCGCATGCATTTACGCGCTCGCCACACCTGGCGTGTTCTAAACAACGGATGGGTATCCATGGGTAAAACATGAGAAAAAACAACGAAAATCGTAAAAAAATATACAAGTCAAGTGTAGGAAAGGATTGTGGTTAAAAAGTAAGGGTTCAATATAGTAAAATTTTAATCGATCCTTCTGGGTAACATCGGATCCGATTGGAACCCGTCAGACTAGTTTTCAAATATTTTGTAGTCGAGTGCTGGCAACACTATGTCACAAAACGTCAGCCTACCCTTCTTATGTGAAATGCAGTATAATATATAATATATATAAGTATTAATAGTATCGACTTAAAAAACAACCGGATAGTATCGATAAAACTAAAAAAAAAACATTCTAAAGAAAAATCTTTCCGTACTTGACCTTCTTTCGGCTTGAAACCTTTAACTTATAACCTTTTTGTTACTCCCTCTATGATTGTTCAGTAGCGTGAAATTATGTATCTACCTATCAATACATAGTATAAAGTAAAGTCTCTTCCCGTGTCTGTATGTATGTTTCCTTATATCTTTAAAACCTCTCAACGGATTTTGATGCGGGTTTTTTAAATATATAGAGTGAGTTAAGGAGCAGGTTTTTAAATATTCTTTACTTACCTCAAATTTTAACCCCCAAAGGGGTAAAAAAGAGGTTAAAAGTTTGTATGGAAAATAATTATTTTTAAATGCGATCTGTTTCAAAATTTGTGATTAGATCAAAGAGCTAAAATAATTAAAAACGTGTTTCAGGGATTTTCGATTTTTAACCCCTAAAGGGGTAAAAAAGGGGTTAAAAGTTTGTATGGGAAATCATTATTTTTTGATGTGATCTCTTTCAAAGTTTGCGATTAGATCAAAGAGCTAAAAAAATTGAGTACATGTTTCAGATATTTTCGATTTTTGACCCGTAAGGGGGTAAAAAAGGGGTTAACAGTCTGTATGGAAAATCATTATTTTTAAATGCGATCTGTTCCAAAACTTACAATTAGATAAAACAGCTAAAAAAATTGAGTACGTGTTTCAGGGATTTTCCTAAAGAGGTAAAAGATGGGTTGCAGCGGGTGAAACCGCTGACGGGCAGCTAGTATCGTATATATATCAATATCGATAGTTCAGCAACACTAGTTAAAAGGCCAAATGCCGCTATTACCACAGAATATATAAGTGATTTTATATAATTTACGTATAAGATCAACTGAGGTGATTTTATATAATTTACGTAGGTATAAAATACTTACGCCATTTTGAATTCATAAAATTTTCATATTACCAGTGCCACTCGCGCTGCTGAGAGGAATCTAAGGTGATGACCTTATATGCCCAAATGGCGGTATTAATTAAGTAGGTTTTGCGGTTTTGCCACTCACCTGTTTCATCCAACAGTTTCTGCAGCCATCCGAATGAGTCTGCTACATCTGTAATTTGATTTTTTGAGTCGGTTAAAAAATATTTACTTGTATTGGCCTTCTCTACCTACATGATAAAAATATAAAACTTTCTAAGTTAAAAATAAATAAATCTTTAGGGAGACATTTAAATCCCTTCGGAGCATTTGGACAACTGTCCCAAAAAGACAACTTCCCAAATAGCCAACTCGCTAATTCTATGTCCCAATTCACCAACATCCCACTTCACCAACATCCCACTTCACCTACTTCCCATTTCACCGACTTCCCACTTCACCAACTTCCCACTTCACAACTTCCCAGTTCACCAACTTCCCACAATACGAGTGTATGTTTGTGAGTGTTTGTGTCGGTGGTGCGTGTGTGTGTGCGCGTTCGTGTGCGTTTGGTGTGTGGTTTATGTTTGAGTGAGTGTGGTGTGTGTGTGTGTGGATGTGTTTGTGTGTGTGTGTGTGTGTGATGTGTGTGTGTGTGTGTGTGTCTGATGTGTGGTTGTGTGTGTGTGTCTGTTGTGTGTGTGTGTGTGTGTGTGTGTGTGTGTGTGTGTGTGTGTGTGTGTCTGATGTGTGGTTGTGTGTGTGTGTCTGTTGTGTGTGTGTGTGTGTGTGTGTGTGTGTGAGTGTGTGTGGTGTGTGTGTGTGTGTGCGGTGTATGTGAGTGTGGGTGTTTACCGAAAAAAACTATGTTCAGGTTTGACAGCTGTCATCTGAAATGTAGATTTCGTCGAGACCAACAACTTTTCCTAAGAAACTATTTGTCTAGCATGCATCGTTTCCGAGAAAAACGGGTTTTGAGTTTGACAGCTGTCACCTGAAATGTAGATTTTGTCAAGACCAACAACTTTCTCTAAGAAACTAGTTGCCTAGCATGCATATTTTCCGAGAAAAACACGTTTACAGTTTGACAGCTGTCATACGAAATGATGATCTCGTCAGAACATTTTTTTTCTACGGAAAAAAGTAGGTATAAGTAGTTTGGCATCTTCCCTTCAGCCTATTAACCCGGCGCCGTTGACGTGAAAAAAGTTACGCGGGCGTTGACATCGGGTACATTTTACCCGAATTTTATTTTACAACAAATTCAACTGTTTATTTATAATTCACCTTATATTTTTATTAATAATTAAAGAAAAGACCTTTATACATGTAATGTAATACAATATTATATTGATTTAGGACAAAAAACATCTCTTTTATCTGTTTTTCATAAGTACTAGAAAAACCAGCTTGAAAATCGTGACGTTAATAGAAAATCGTTTTTGGGAGGATATTTAGCTTTTTTTTCGAAAATAATCGTCTTATCTTCTAAAAACAGGCGACCTTGGCGACTTAAAGCCATTTGTAACCTAAACTAAAATAATAAACAAAATACCCTACTAAGGTTACCAAAAACACGAACAAAAAATATGTCATGAACGCACTACACCGACAATGACGCCGGGTAGAACTTACCCGTTTTGGATTGAAACACTTATATCTCTCTACACAAACGGCACAAATCTGATGTCAATAATGGGCTAAATAGAGTGTTGTTGTATCTCCAGCTATACTGACGGATGAGTAAAATGGACGCCAGGAAAAATAGATATTCCCTTTTAAAACCGCCTCGGGTAAATATTACCCGGCGTCAACGTCGCCGGGTTAATTTAATTTATTATTACTAGGAATTTTGTCCTTTTGGGAAGTTGTCCTTATGGGAAATAGATCAATTGGGTTGTTGTCCTTATGGGAAATAGATTATTTGGGATTTATGTCCTTTTGGGAAGTAGGCAAATTGAAACAGTTGTCCAACTGACACAGTCGGTGAAATGGCACAGTTGTCCAAATAGTCCGGAAGGATTTAAATATTCTTTACGGCTTCGATGCCATTGATACTTAACCTGCCTTTAGCACGCTTTTAAATTGCACCCTGTATAGTAGATTATACTTTATACTATTTGTTAGAAGTGGGTCGGAGACGTGTGACATCGCGACGCTTGAAACAGCTTCAATACAAATTGTGTGAACCAGAAAAGACGCGAGTCGCATCGATGACAGCCGACGATCACTTGTCTGACACTTACTCTGCGACGCAGTTTGGTCCATGATTCTCACGTAGAAGTCTTTCAAATCGCGTCCAACGAGCAACGCCGATATCTGCAGAACGTGGACGAATGACACTGAAAAAGAACATTTATGAAATACATGAGTAAAGGCTTAATCAAATTGTAGCGGTATTCCGATGAGTACGTTAATAGTGGCGGTACTCAATCGCTTGTTAATTTGTATCAATCAGGATAATATGATTCTGTATACCCCCGTACCGCGCAGACACCTCCGTTATTTGTATAGGCTTTTAAAAACATAAATAGTAAAAGTCGCTCTTATCCACTAGTGGGGAACAGTGGCCCAGTTGATAAAAGGACTTTTCCTCACTTTCTTCTTTTTCTTCAACAGCTAAAATAGTACATTATGCGACAAAATATTTTAAAAATAAAGTTTGAAAGTAAGAAAAAAGGCTTACAATTGAACATAGTAGTGCTCTTGACGATAACTTTGCTCGCCTCTTGAATCGTTTTCGTCTGCGTAATCTTAATACAAAATCTCAGGAATGAGATGGCGTCCGGCTGGTTGGTCACGGCGGATACCTTCTTAAGACTTTTCTTGATGTCTGTAAGAGAGAGGAGGGTTAAGTATATTGTAACAATAAAGATGCGAAAATGTGGTAGCTGATAAGAGTAAATACTGCCACACCTTGTCCAATCAGGGTGTTTTGCTGAAGGCAACTTAGATTTTTTGACCTCGGCTGAATATCTGTTGACTTTGGTAACCGCATAGTAGAGGTGATATCACCTACAATAGCATTCCCAAAGAGGATTGACGTCACGCAGGTGGCCGGTCGTATAAAATTGCCATATCCTTTTGATAGCTCTAACAAAACATGTTGCGCCGACCCCAACTAATTTGTTATAAGGACAGGCAGATGATGATGATTACCTGAGCTCTGGAAAACCTCTTGGAACGCTTGCTCGATCTCTTTCCGCGAGTTGAGATCCGTGATCTGAGACAATGCAATGTACTGCAGCGCGTCCAAGGCATTCTTCTCCCCTGCCACTTCGGCCACTTTCTCCAGAGCTGACAAGAAATCTGTAATACAGATTAAACCAGTAGTATCATTCAGACTAAGAGAAGAAGAAGAAAATTATGAAGACAATTGACTGAATTGTGCAGAAAACAGCCACCTCAAAAATGCAAATATGCTTCTCAAAAAATGCAAATATGAGTTCTCTATTGCCAAATCATTTATCAAATAAAACACAAAAAAAAGGTAATACTTATTGGTGCAAAATCACCTCTATTCCCATTGATCACTACTTGGTTCGCCACTAGTGAAGAATGGGACAAAAAAACCCAGTTGCCACTAGTGACATAATATGGGAACTAATTGCCACCACTTGCATTCGCTTTACATTTCCCGGGTCATCGTTTTGGAAACTGTTTGCCTGCGTCTAGAGCTCTTATCACACAAACAGTTTGTGTGATAAGCAGCGAATTCGTTTTGGGGCAAATATCACCGGCATCCGCCGCGCGTCCGTAACATATTCGCTACGCATCCGCCTCCGTTCCGCATCCGCTCCCAAAACCGCTTGTGTGATAAAAGCCTATGGTACTGCGCTGCGCGCATGGGTGTCTTGCGACAGTCGGACTTCTCTCCTGTTTCTCGGAAACCATGCAAGCTAGACTACAATTTCCTAGGAAGAAGTTCTATCTAAGCCTTGACGAGATCTTCATTTCATATGATAGCTGTCAAACTTTAAACTCGCTTTTCTCAGAAACTATGCATGCCAGACTACTAGTTTCTTGGAGAAAGTTTTAGGCCTAGACAAGGTCTATTAAATTACAGCTGTCAAACTTGAACATCGTTTTTCTCGGTAAACATGCAAGCTAGACTACAAGTTTCGTGGAAGTAGTTCTAAGCCTTGACGAGATCTTAATTTCGTATGACAGCTGTCAAACTTTAAACCTGTTTTTCTCGGAAATTATGCATGTCAGACAACCATGTTTAAGTTTGACAGCTGTCATTTAATAGATATTGCCCAGACCTACAACTTAACTCCAAGAAACTAGTAGTCTAGCATGCATGGATTCCGAGAAAAAAGAGTTTTGAGTTTGACAGCTGTCACCTGAAATGTAGGTTTCGTCATAACCACTAACTTCTTCCAAGAAACTAGTTGTCAGGCATGCAAAGTTTCCGAGAAAAACACGTTAAAAGTTTTACAGCTGTCATACGAAATGAAGATCTCGCCAAGGCTTAGAACTTCCAAGAAACTTGTAGTCTAGCTTGCATGTTTACCGAGAAAAACGATGTTCAAGTTTGACAGCTGTCATCTGAAATGTAAATTTTGTCAATACCAACAACATTTTCTAAGAAACTACTTCTCTGGCATTTATAGTTTCTGAGAAAAACACGTTTTAAGTTTGACAGCTGTCACCTGAAATGTAGATTTTGCCAAGACCAACAACTTTCTCTACGAAACTAGTTGTCTCGCATGCATAGTTTCCGAGAAAAACACGTTTTAAGTTTTGACAACTGTCACACAAAATGAAGATCTCGTCAAGGCTTAGAACTTCTTCCAAGAAACTTGTAGTCCAGCTTGCATGGTTTCCGAGAAAAACAAGTTTAAAGTTTGACAGCTGTCATACAAAATTAAGATCCCGTCAAGGCTTAGAACTTCTTCCAAGAAACTTGTAGTCCAGCTATGCAAGCTTCCGAGAAACAGGTCCAACTGTCGCACAACACAAAAGTCACCGCAGCGCTGTACCTTAGCCTTTTGCCACACAAGCTATTTTATGAGTGGATACGGAACGGAGGCGGATGCGCAGCGAATATGTTGCACACGTGCAGCGGATGCCGGCGATATTTGTACCAAAACGTTGCTAATCCGCCGCACGTCCGCATAGAATTCGCTGCGCATCCGCCTCCGCTCCGCATCTGCCCCCGCTCCGCATCCGCTCCCGAACCGCTTGTGTGAGAAGAGCCTAGAGGAGGCAAATTGTTTCCGAAACGATGACACGAGCAATGTAAAGCGAACGCAGGTGGTGGCAATGACTTCCCATACCTACATCACCAGTGGTGGGTGACTGGGATTATTTAGTCTCATTCGTCACTATAGTACCGGCGTTCGAATAACCCATATTTGACAGCTGCCAGACCCATACTAGAATACATGTATTCTAGTAAAAAATAGACCTTATGTCATAGCAGTAACATGATTTTGACAGCTGTCAAATATGGCCTAATCGAACGCCGGTACCATAGTGGCCAAACAAGTAGTGATCAATGGGAATAGAGGCAAAATCAATAATAGTTGGTGCGAATAATATAGTTATTGGAGCTATACCTACCTATACATACAGGCAGACATTAGTGAAATAATAAGGACATTTATATAAAATGTTAAAACAAAAATAAAATATAGGTAAATACCCGACGTTTCAGTGTACTTCGTTAAAACTGCGACATTTTCTGTCCAACCTGTAAAAAATAATACTTTATAACAAGATAAGTAATAAAAAAAAGAAACTATCTAAACTCTCGGGATAATCTGAGTCTCTCACTTCACTCTGGATTCAAAGAAGCGCCCTCGCCATAAAAATATTATTTTCCTCCCGTGTATGGTAAGTATGGTACAGGTACAATATACGCGTTAGTGGTCAAATGCACTTGCTTAATTCGTGGGCTTGGAGTGAGCCGCTGTAGCCCAGTTGGTAGAGGCGTCGCCAGTACAGATGGCGAAGGTCGCTGGTTCAAATCCAGCCTGCGGTGAAAATTTTGCAAGATTTCCTAAATTGTATACCTAACACTGGAAATGTTTTAAAAGTTTGGTATTCAGGTACAATATACTATTACTTACTCTCAGCTCCCAAGTTTCCCACTCCTCTTATAACATCGACGACATCTGAAAAATTACAAAAATTAATATGTTTAGCTACAATACAACTTTTGAATGCGTTCGCTGTTATTCAGTCTTGGCGGATATTAGTTTTTTTTTTCAGTGTTTAGTGAATAATTCTAGTAGTGTATTTATACAGTAAACTATTGAAGTGAACATTAAATAGAAAATTGTAATTAAAACATATGCCGGGCATTGTGTAATAGTGACGAGCGGATCACGACGTGGCGCAGAAACCTTACTATCACGTTTCTGTTGCTACTCAAATCGCACTGCTACTCAAGCCCCTTTTTTATAGTTGTAAAATTCGGTCCTCTGTGTTATGCAAACGACTCTACCTCGGCCTACGCGCCTGTCGTAGTGCCACATACAGATGTAAATCAACCGGTTTAAAACGTTTAAAACCAAATTTCGCGGTTTAAAACCTGAAATCAACCGTTTTCAACCGTTTAAAACTCGCCTACAAAAAAAAAAGTTCTGTGTTTTACATACACATACATACATACACAAATCACGCCTTTATCCCTTGCGGGGTAGGCAGAGCGTAAACAGCCGTAGGTACCTACAATACAGCCGCTATCGCCACGTCTGACTAATATTTCAGGGCCGTTGTAGAAAAATCGTGCCGAAATGCAAAAAAATTTTTGCCGAGTAGGTACTTAGGTATGAATTTTTGTATGGAACATCCAAATTATTAATATAACCCTGTATATACAAAATTCGGTGTTTCCAACGATTTTACACTGACTTGCTCATCATAGGTTACCTACGCTCGGGCCTCGGAGCGACAAACTAGGTAATAAACCCGCAAAATCACATCATTAATCCATTTCAGTGATCCTTACCTTTGTAATATTACGAAAATGTATTATAATCAATAAAACATTGTTATCAACCATCCGCCGTTTTAAACCGAAAAAAACGGTTGTTTATGATTTAAAACGGTTTTTTTCGTTTAAAACGATTTGGTTGAATTGGTTTTAAACCGGGCTTACATCTATAGTGCCACATCACGCACATTACTTTACAAATCCATTTTACTTCTACCCACTTCGACATTGGTATATACTTAACCTAACCCAAAAAACAATGATCTTACCTTGTCCAGTGCTTTTCTGAATAGCAGCGTAGGCTTCAAGTAAGTCTGGAAAAAATAAAATTTAGGTGTTAAATGGGTGCTTAATATGGTTGCTCAAATAGGGCATATTTGACAGCTGTCAAAATCATGTTAATGCTTTTTTCAGCGGTCTGCAAAGTCTCAGTAATATGGTCTAGTGTTGTCAATATATCAATACTATCGATAGTTTTTCGATAGCGTGAACGACAATAGAAAGTGTAGATATCGATAGTTCACTATTGAGCGACAATTTCTACTATCGATAGTACCTATTGCTGTATTTTGAACTATACAGGGAGTAACAGAAAGGGTATAACAAGCCGAAAGGAGGTTAAGGTACTCATGAAACTGAACAACTTTCCCCATGGAACATGGGTCGAAATATGAAAAAACAAATTTGGACTTCTCAGTTTCATGAGTAGGGGAGACCGAGGGGTATTGGATCAGAGGGGTGTTGGATCACCTTTGTTTTCTCGAAAATTAGAAGCGTTAGCGAACAGACTATAATGCAATTGTGCCTCTTTCTGCCTCTTGTTGACCCGTAAGTTAGCGTGCCTGACAAATAGCGCGCCGTTTTGTTTTTATCAGATCATCGTCAAAAAAATCGTCAAAAGTAAGTTTTCTACTGTTATTTGTCAGGCTAATATTTTGGAGGTGCTTTTATATTTTCATTTAAGTTTTATACGATATGAAACCTTACAAAAATAAGGATTCTAATGGCACCACTGGTACGTCTGGGTTCTCTGTGGTTTTATCTCAGTTTAACTTTTTTGTCAAACTGGCAGGATTTTTCATACCGAGGGGTGTTGGATCAGCCTGACCCAACACTCCTCGGTAAAATTTTGTATGGTTAATTTCATAGACGTACACGAACACCACGCGTGTTGTGCTAGCCGGGTGTATGTAGGTGTTTAAAGGCATCACGCGCTTTAACTTATGAAATTATAACCGAATACGTTATTAATAAACTTTTCGATTTTCATTTTCGTTTCCGTTTCCGTTTCCGTTTCCATTCTCATTCTCATTCTCATTCTCATTCTCATTCTCATTCCCATTCCCATTCCCATTCCCATTCTCATTTTCACTTTCATTACCATTTCAGGTTTCTGAATCTTTTCGTTTTTGGTATGCTAAACCTAGTTTACACACCAAATTTCAGCTTACTAATACTTCAGGAAGTTTCCGAACATTTAGATGATCATCAGTGAGTGAGTGTGTCAGTGAGTGACTAAATCGGCGTTTTTTAGATATACATAAAACCAAAAGTATTAAAGCAATGTAATTGAAACATCGCATATTTAATAAGGTTACTATCGGAAATATATCCTGAGAATTTGATCAATATGGTATATAGAAAACTAGAGTTATGAGAGTTAAAAAAACTACGAAGTACTTGGAGAAAAGTAGTTCTCACGCGCCTCGTTTGGCTCGTCTTGGCGGGGGCACTACTGTGCCCCCAGTTTATTCTTTAAAATTAATTATTTGGTTAATTTTGAAGTAACACACTTAAATTTTCAAAAAAGCCTTTATTGAAATGACATTAACATAAAATGATCCAACACCCCTCTGTACCTGATCCAACAGTCCTCGGTATGAGGGGTGTTGGATCAAAATTTCTTGCTCACTTAAAGTTGAGTTTTTATAAAAGACTTTACACTTACACTTCTACAGTGTATATCATTTGAAAGCTTATGAAATTTGCTATCGATTGGTGTAATCAAATACGAATTATTTTTATAGAATTTTGTGTTACGAAGCAAAATGTAAAAAATGATCCAACACCCCTCGGTCTCCCTTACCTTGACCTCCTTTCGGCTTGTTATACCCTTTCCGTTACTCCCGGTAGATATTATCTATAGTTTTTCAATCATGAGAAACGATACTATCGATAGTAGTGCTGTGTTTTATTCTATCGATAGTTTTTCGATAGACTTTCGATAGTTCACGCTATCGATATCGATAGTTCACGCTATCGATATCGATAGTTTACTATTGAGCGACAATTCTTCTCACTTTTTATTTTATTTTATTTTATTTTATTTTGGTGTTGGTGTTTTCGGTAAGAAGACCGGCGAGTTTTTGCAGGGTTTTCGCTGCGGTCGCCGTCAACTGAGTCTCGTGGATCTCATTGGGGTCCGGGTGTTACCCAACCATGTCAAAGGCCTGCTACTTGTAGTTAGATTTAGCCCTACATATAGGGAGTAACAGAAAGGATATAACAAGCCGGAAGGAGGTCAAGGTACTCATGAAACTGAACAACTTTCCCCATGGAACATGGGTCGAAATATGAAAACAAAATTTGGATCTCCCATACAAAATCGCCGATCAGCTAATTGATTTACTATGGGAGGTCCAAATTTTTTTTTTATATTTCGACCCATGTTCCATGGGGAAAGTTGTTCAGTTTCATGAGTACCTTGACCTCCTTTCGGCTTGTTATACCCTTTCCGTTACTCCCGGTATAATATAATTGGATTTAGCGACCACGTTTCAAATAAGGGAGACGACGCGCAAGGCACCACGAGACATTTTCTCTACACTCTTATGTCAAAAGTCTTCACTTGTTTTGATAAATTCCATACGATTTGACACATCTTATATCGTCTCGCGCGCGAGATAAGCCTTTCTTCGGTGCGCTCGCTGCGTATACAGGGTTCATCGGGTCGTTGGATGACTCGGTGCCCCACACAAAAACATGAAAAGAAGACTCACTTTTGGTGTTGGTGCTATCGGTGAGTATTCCGGCGAGTTCTTGCAGGGTGTTTGATTCCGAAGCTGATCTTAGCGCAGTGGAAGCAAATTAAAGTTATCTTAAAATCTAAAACTAAATGGTCGATCAGCCTCGGAACAACATTTGACTACGATTCGTAGTGCTCTTTACTATAGCTAAATAAAATAAATTTAATGAGAGAATTTTGTTCCGGAAAGTTTCCGGCCGAGAAATTCTTGTTTCCAAAATCTACTTAAACAGGGCCCAGCAACGAATTGCTTACCGAGCGAACGATGACGCCGTTTCTTTGTGAGTTTAAGTATGACAGGAATCAGGTATTCAGGATATTGTGAGGAGCACAGGAATAGGGAATAACCTAAACTCACGGCACTGGAACATCCGCTCGTTCTCGAACTCCTTTCCTCCAATCTGCACTATAGTTCACAGTTCGACATCACATAATGTTTTTTAACACAAAATAACTAAAAGATTTCTCTCCGAATGAGAAATCGGCCCCGTTGGCCTCCAATCATTTATAATTAAAATACGTAGCTATCGGCAGCCACGACGCGAGCCAACGAAAAGTGAGGTTATATTTTGCCGGCGGTCGCGTGACTCTCAATCAAAGCGCCGGAACCAAAAAATCACTTGGTTCACTTCCCCACCGAACAGGGAAAACCACACGAGAAAACCGAAAGCACACTAAATTACATTATTTATAATTAAACTTCGCATCCACGATGCGGGCGACGGCAGAGGACGTGACAAAGACAGAGCAGTGTTGCCAGCACCGCGCGCCCATTTTATACGAAAACTAAACACAGGGTTTTCACTCCGGTCGACGTGAACTCAGTCTCGTGGATCTCGATGGGGTCCTGGTGTTTCGTGTATTTGTCCACTTCTTCTAATATTGTGAACAGGTCTGTAGGATAAGATATGGGGTGATGCTATTCTAAGCCGGCACCACACGGCAAAAGAAGAAGACTCACTTTTGGTGTTGGTGCTATCGATGAGTATTCCGGCGAGTTCTTGCAGGGTTTTCACTCCGGTCGCCGTGAACTCAGTCTCGTGGATCTCGATGGGGTCCTGGTGTTTCCTGTACTTGGCCTGCTACTTGTAGTTAAACCACCCATCCCCATCCATCGGTCCGCTCTATGCATGGCAGGCGTGATAATGTAGCTACTGCTCGCTTAAGGACTGAATCCCCCACCTGAACTTCTGCAACTCGAGGAGTGCCATCACTACCCGGAAACAGGTTGAGAATGCGCCCCCGGCGCCAACGCAGTGGCGGTAGGTTGGCATCCTTAACCAGAACGAGATCCCCAATGCAGGGGGGTTCAGTCCTGTCCGTCCACTTAAGGCGTTGCTGCAGAATGTGCAAGTACTCAAGCGACCAACGCTTCCAAAAGTTTTGAGTCATTTGCTGCAACAACTGATAACGCGACAAACGATTGCTATTCACCCCCGTATAGGGATATTCCGGCAAGGCGTTAAGTGGGCGGCCAATTAAGAAATGCCCTGGCGTCAGGGCCTCTAAATCATTTGGGTCTGAGCTGAGCGGACACAAAGGACGCGAATTGAGTACAGCCTCAATTTTACAAAACACGGTCGCCAGCTCCTCGAAAGTCAAAATTGTTAACCCTACAACGCGCAACAAATGCGTCTTAGCGGACTTTACAACCGCTTCAAAAATACCACCCCAGTGAGGGCACGCTGGTGGATCGAACACCCAGGTAATGCCCTGACGGGAGAGGCCCGTGCTGATGGCTTCTTCGTTCTCCCTTAAGAACGTTACAATTTCCTTCATACACCGATCAGCACCCTTAAAGTTGGTACCACAATCCGACCTGATCAGCGCTGGTCGCCCTCGTCGCGACGTAAATCTCTCCAGCGCTGCCAAAAAGGCCTCCGTAGATGGGTCGGCCACGAGCTCCAAGTGGACGGCCTTGGTGGCTAGGCACACGAACACGCACAAGTACGCCTTGATAGACTTTGCGTTCCGTAGGCGTGATGCCTTTACCATGAAAGGGCCTGCAAAATCCGTTCCCACACCTGCAAACGTCCAGGCCTCCGTCACCCGGTCCGGTGGGAGATCTCCCATCTGTGGCTGCATTGTGGCTGCCTTCAAGCGGTAACAAGGCAAGCACCTAAACACAACGCTACGTACCGTTCGTCATCCCGATAAGATCCAGAACTCGCGCTGTAGGATGGCCAATAGCGCATTACAGCCCGCGTGCGAGTTTTTCTCATGACGATCCCTGACTAAGAGCTCAACTAAGGGTCCCTTTTTGGAAGTAACAGTGGATGCCGAGCCGAAAAGGGCAGGCTAGCGTTCCGAAGTCTGCCTCCAACCCTGAGCATACCTTGCTCATCCAGGAATGGGTTGAGGCGCACAATTCCTCCCTTCAGCTTTCCACGTCCATCCCTGAGCAGCCTGACCTCCTCTTCAAAATGTTCCGCCTGGACGACTCTAACCAATGAGCATAGAGCCGCATTCCGCTCCGCAGGCGAGAGGACAGGTGTAAAGTTCCGTTCTGCTTGAGGCTTCCTGCAGTTGTTCACGAACCGCTTGATCCAACCTGTCACCCCAAGAAGTTTGTCGAGGAGCTATACCGTTCCAGCAAGAAAGCTGGGTTAGGCTTCGGTACGAGTTGCCCCACGTTCACTCGCAAACCTCGATCAGGTGGCCCAAGCGGCGCCCTGCACTCGTTGAATGGCCATTCCTGCGGCGACTCAGTCAGCCATTGAGGTCCCCACCACAGTGGGTGACTCACCAAATCAGGTGCCCTGCACCCGCGCGAAGCGCAGTCCGCTGGGTTCCATTCTCCCGGTACGTGCCTCCACACTAACGGAGTTTCCGACCCCGTAATCTGTGACACCCGATTTGCCACGAAAACCTCAAGTGTATGTACCGACGTCTGCAACCAGCACAGAACTATCCGACTGTCAGTCCACGCGTACACCGTTTCATCAAGTTGATGGTACCACGCAGATTGCAGGTTACATGATTTAGCAAGCGCGCTAGAAGAGCTGCCCTGCCAATTCCAATTTGGGGATGGTCCATCTAGTTCTGACTGGTGCCACCTTACTTTTGGCCATAACCAGACGCACGTGCACAGTTCCCGTTGAACTTGCTGTCCGAAGGTATACAGCTGCCGCGTACCCTCGCTCCGAGGCGTCACAAAACCCATGTAGGGTAGCCTTACATCCCACCGATGGGACTAACTTGCGGGGTATCGCGATGTGCACAATCCCTGGTAAGGTGGTCACAAACTTGAGCCAATCCTTCAACAACTCTCCGGAGAGTTGGTCGTCCCATCCTAAGTTGGCTAGCCACAACCTTTGTAAAAGCACTTCGCCATGAACGTAACCGGGGCGATCCATCCGCTAGGATCGAACGTTCTAGCGATTGTCGACAGTACCGACCGCTTAGTCCAAGTTTTCTCCAAAAGGTCGGGCTCGATCTTGTACGTGAATACGTCATGCGTTGGCCTATATTGCACCCCGAGGATGCCCAACGTGTTTGGATTGTCCGGGTTCTCAAAGAGGTGCGGGTCCTGATGGAACTCGCCTGGCAAACCGGCCAGGAGCTCTGGGCAACTGGACAACCATTTCCGCAACTCGTAACCTCCTGAACCCATGATCGCGATCAACTCGTCTCGTAGAATTAGCGCCTGCTCCACGCTATCAGCACCCGTGCAGATATCGTCCACGTAGACGTCGCGATCCAGTACTGCTGCGGCTTGAGGATATCTTACCCTTTCCTGTGCGGCCAACTCTCGCAGCGTACGTACTGCCAAATACGGACTTGGCTTAAGTCCATACGTCACCGTGTTAAGTTCGTATGTGACCATCGGCTCATCTGGGCTCTCACGCCACAAAATCAGCTGATACCGACGGTCATCCGGATGTATCATGGTTTGGCGAAACATCATTTTGACGTCTGCGACGAACGCTACCTGGTGTAACCGAAAGTCTGTGAGAATGTCCACAATGTCCCGGTTCAATTTAGGACCCGCGTGCAAACATTGGTTCACAGACACACCATTCGAGGTAGGAGCAGAACCGTCAAACACCACCCGTATTTTCGCCTCAGGTGACTTCAAGACAGCCAGGTGTGGAATGTAATAATGCTCGACACACCTCCAATCCAGGCTGGACACCGACATGTGGCCCAATTGAATATATTCCCGCATGAATTCTATATACTTCTGCCGAAGTGCTGGGTCTCGCCTCATCTTCCGCTCCATTCCGAGTAGTCTCCGTTCCGCGAGCTGTCGCGAACTACCTAAAGCGGGGCGGTTTGGGAGAAAAGGTAGCCTGGTCACGAATCTGCCTGACGGGCATCTCGCAGTGTTGTATTGATAGAACAACTCGCACTCGTCATCCTCTGGCTTCCGTCTGTCCGCCGTGGGCGGCTCTTCAGACTCCCAAAACCTCTGCAGCACCTCTGACAGCACACTACCATAGAGGACCGGATCCCCTTCTGGTAGGTCCTGAGGTCTCCAAACTGGGCCGAAAACAACATACCCCTGTGGTATCTACGGCCACCAAACCAGTTTCCTGGAGTACCTTCTTCCTACCGCACCATAATCTCCGAGGACGTCTGACCCGAGAAGTACGTCCACCGTACCAGGAGTATCAAAATCAGGATCAGCTAACTCCAACCCTGTGGTTAACCCTCGTACCGTTGGTGGTAACCTAACCTGAGGGAGTTTCCCAACCACTTCATCCAGCACCACGGCTGAGACTTGATAGCTGACCCTGTACATGTGCTACCTAATGCGAACTCAAAGTTCGTCTGACCCCGAATGTCAGGCACATTTAGGCCCCGATGCCTACAGCTTCATCCTCACTTGGCCGTACATTTAGGCCTAGCCTACTCACCAGCTTACTCGATACAATACATCCCTGAGCCCTGTATCCAGTAGGGCTCTTACTTGAATGGTCCGGCCACCGTATCCCCATACCCAAATCTTAGCCGTTGGCAAAAGTACCGTGATTGGACGGGGAGCCGAAGCTGATGAGTAGGCGGCGATTACCTAGCGGGAATCTAAACGCGGTGAGGCCGCGTCCCGCGGGGGTATCCCCTCGCTACCCAAACCCGTGTATGGGTCCCACTCCTGCTGGTAGGGAGGTCTGCCCATAAAGGCCATGGCTGGAGTTCTATAGTACCCCGACGGCAAACGTCCGTACCGAGGTTGCGCCTGTAGCCGCGGGTACTCAGGCATAGGCGGAGGCATGCGTGGGTCTTGAGACCCAACCAGGTGGCTCAAGCCCGCAGAATACTGCATGTACCCTGGTGGCTGCCTAATGCTCCCTGACACCCGCCCGTTGGATCCCGTACCTGGGATGGGTGTCCTTGGCCACGTTCCTGTGCCGCTCTCCCCAATCCGGCACCTGCTGCCGTGGTGGGGATCGTCCCCACGTCCTTGGGTAAGTGGGCTCCGTCTGTTGACGTCCCCTGCCTGTCCCTGTGACCGATGCGGAGGCGGGCTCCTCCTTGAGGGGGTGGGGAGCGCTCCCTCCCTTGGTGGGCAGGCTCCTTCGCTGATCCGATCCAGCGCTGCCCCGGCGCCTCCGGAGCGATTCATGCAGAGCAGCGGATGGTGTGCACCCTGGCAGTACCCACAGTTGGTGCTTGAAGGGCACTCGCACCTGATGCGGCCCCAGGCACCGAAAACACCAACGCCTCTGCTGTGCCACACCCCGTCTCCTCTGAACCCGCTGCGCAGCAAACTCCTGACACGCTGCCACCCCGTGGCCTGTCTCCTGCAGTAGGCACACCCTGATTCCAATGCGGTGTTGTACCGCCTGGGTTGCCACTGTTGCCTCCTCGCGCCGGTGCACCCGGCCGTTCCGGGTGGCGAGGGCAGAGGTCTCTTGCGAGGGCTTCACCAGCCTGGACGTCCACTCGCCTGCTTTCGGCCTCGAGGAACGACTTCAGATCCTCGTAGGTCGGGAGGTGGTCCGAGGACTTGCCCCATGTAGCTGCTCGAATCGAGCGACCATTTCGCTCGGCAGGCGGCGAAGCACTGTGGACCAAGATATAACCGTAGCCCGCCACTGGCGAACCCTGTCGCTCTAGTGCGCTGACCGCGACACTGACTGGGTGGAAGATTTTCTCGCGGAGGTCCGTACCTCGCGTTATGGTTGGTATTGACAGCCACTGGTCTAACAGCCTGTCTACAATCAGGCGCTTGTTTCGATACCGGTCGGTAAGGATCTTCCACGCCACCTCATAATTGCTATCCGAGACAGCCAAATGCGTCAGCAATTCATGAGGCTCTCCATGTAGCCTGGACATCAGCTGAGCCATCTTGTACGCCGGCGTTATGTCCGTCCGTATGTGGACCACACTGCTATACAGGTCCTCAAACGCCGGCCAGTCGGCGTAATCGCCTGCAAAGACTGGAACCGTAACAGGCGGAAGAGGCACCTGTAATCCTTGTCCCACGGAATGGCTTTTCCTTTCCGTCACGTCGCCTAGATATGTCCGCAGCTGCCTGCTCAATGTCCTGTGCCAGCTCCAAGCACTGGCTTACATCGCCCTCAACCAGCTCCTTATCTTCAGGGTTAGGAGCTTCCTCAAGGAGCATGAGGCACTCTGTGAGGTGTTCCGACACAACCCGAACCCGTTCATCTGCCTGTAGTGCACTTTTCAAGAGCGCGTCCTCCCGGTCCTCGCGGCCGATCATTGCCGCTGTGGTAAAAAACCACCTTAATTCTGTCTTTATAGCAGCCTTATACCTGGTGATCGAGGGAGCCATGGTACCAACTTTTACACACTCGACTTAATAAAACGAAAACCAATAAACAAATACCACAAAATAAATGTTAGTTGACTGGCCTAGACCTTACCGATAAGGTACCGTTCACTAGGCAAACAATACAGTCACAAAAAAACCGAAACAATATTTTCCAAAATTAATAAAATATGTGGGTAATATAAAAACACGCTTAATACTAAATTACGGCTAACTATGTTGCAATAAAGCAACCACGCTCTGCTACCAAAAATGTTTGATTCCGAAGCTGATCTTAGCGCAGTGGAAGCAAATTAAAGTTATCTTAAAATCTAAAACTAAATGGTCGATCAGCCTCGGAACAACATTTGACTACGATTCGTAGTGCTCTTTACTATAGCTAAATAAAATAAATTTAATGAGAGAATTTTGTTCCGGAAAGTTTCCGGCCGAGAAATTCTTGTTTCCAAAATCTACTTAAACAGGGCCCAGCAACGAATTGCTTACCGAGCGAACGATGACGCCGTTTCTTTGTGAGTTTAAGTATGACAGGAATCAGGTATTCAGGATATTGTGAGGAGCACAGGAATAGGGAATAACCTAAACTCACGGCACTGGAACATCCGCTCGTTCTCGAACTCCTTTCCTCCAATCTGCACTATAGTTCACAGTTCGACATCACATAATGTTTTTTAACACAAAATAACTAAAAGATTTCTCTCCGAATGAGAAATCGGCCCCGTTGGCCTCCAATCATTTATAATTAAAATACGTAGCTATCGGCAGCCACGACGCGAGCCAACGAAAAGTGAGGTTATATTTTGCCGGCGGTCGCGTGACTCTCAATCAAAGCGCCGGAACCAAAAATCACTTGGTTCACTTCCCCACCGAACAGGGAAAACCACACGAGAAAACCGAAAGCACACTAAATTACATTATTTATAATTAAACTTCGCATCCACGATGCGGGCGACGGCAGAGGACGTGACAAAGACAGAGCAGTGTTGCCAGCACCGCGCGCCCATTTTATACGAAAACTAAACACAGGGTTTTCACTCCGGTCGACGTGAACTCAGTCTCGTGGATCTCGATGGGGTCCTGGTGTTTCGTGTACTTGTCCACTTCTTCTAATATTGTGAACAGGTCTGTAGGATAAGATATGGGGTGATGCTATTCTAAGCCGGCACCACACGGCAAAAGAAGAAGACTCACTTTTGGTGTTGGTGCTATCGATGAGTATTCCGGCGAGTTCTTGCAGGGTTTTCACTCCGGTCGCCGTGAACTCAGTCTCGTGGATCTCGATGGGGTCCTGGTGTTTCCTGTACTTGGCCTGCTACTTGTAGTTAAATTTAGCCCTACATATAATATAATTGGATTTAGCGACCACGTTTCAAATAAGGGAGACGACGCGCAAGGTGGTGCCTTGCGAGACATTTTCTCTACACTTTTATGTCAAAAGTCTTCATAAATTCCATACGATTTGACACATCTTATGTCGTCTCGCGCGCGAGATAAGCCTTTCTTCGGTGCGCTCGCTGCGTATACAGGGTTCATCGGGTCGTTGGATGACTCGGTGTCCCACACAAAAACATGGAAAGAAGACTCACTTTTGGTGTTGGTGCTATCGGTGAGTATTCCGGCGAGTTCTTGCAGGGTTTTCGCTCTGGTCGCCGTCAACTGAGTCTCGTGGATCTCGATGGGGTCCGGATGTTTCGTGTACTTGGCCACTTCTTCTAATATTGTGAACAGGTCTGTAAGAAAAGATATGGGGTGATGCTATTCTAAGCCGGCACCACACGGCAAACGAAGAAGACTCACTTTTGGTGTTGGTGCTATCGGTGAGTATTCCGGCGAGTTCTTGCAGGGTTTTTGCTGCGGTCGCCGTCAACTGAGTCTCGTGGATCTCGATGGGGTCCTGGTGTTTCGTGTACTTGGCCACTTCTTCCAACATTGCGAACAGGTCTGTAAGAAAAAGTCACATACTTAAGCCCTAATCAATTACGCCGCGCCGTGTGGTGCCAGCTTAGAATAGCATCACCCATATCTTTACATTGGGTGTCGTAAGGCATTTAAGAGTTGATGACTGGCGGGCAACCTGTCACTATTCGCTACTTGACAGGGTCATAAATAAATTATAAAAGTTGTATGCTTAAAACAATTGTCAAAAAATACTACAGACTTCATTCATCGTTTGCCAATATATTAAAAGTTAGAATATAAAAACACCGAAATTATTTAAAAGTTTTTGTTTTGACTCCATCCAATTGAGATATTTCATACAAAATATCGTTTTCGGTCGTCTTAAAAAGTAGCTCATTTGAACTGTCAGGCAAGTAGCGGATTGTGATATACAGTCTTTCGAATGACTCTCAAATAGCCGTTTACGCTCCGACTACCGCAATGGATATAGGCGTGATATATGTACTTATTTATTCAAATCTGAACACAACCGGCGGTGTACAAGGGTAAGGCGAGCAACACACGTAATGTCCGTTTGTGCGTTATTTTTGCGCAGCGCAATTATTTTCATACAAATATGGTTTATGTCAAACTGTTTGTCAGACGCATCCGCTAATGCTGCGCATCGCACAATGCTGCGTCGACGGATGCGTCTGTCGAACCGTTTTACATATACCATATTATTTATTTGTAATTGAATGACAGCCGACGTGGTGCACAGTGGTTAGTATGACTGCCTGCCACGTGCAGAAGGTTCCGGGTTCAATTCCCGGTGGGGTCACTCACAAAGTTGATATTTATCACTTTGTGAATTTGTTCCCAGTCTGGTTAGGACATTGCAGGCTACCTTTGCTTCAAAAATTCACATAAAATGGGCTGATGTAGCATAAACATGATTTGTCATTAAATTAAACGTAAGTACCGATGATTTTAACTAAGTACTTAAAAAAAAAAAACATCAATACCGGGTGGTACAAAACAACCAATAAAGCTGAAAGGAGGTCAAGGTTCTCATAAAACTGAACAACTTTCCCCATGGAACATGGGTCGAAATGTGAAAAAGAAAAAACCGGCCAAGAGCGTGTCAGAGACGCCCACAAATAGGGTTTCGTAGTCAACGTTTAAGTATCAGGTTTTTCAGCGTTACAAAGTTAATTTTGTTGCTGGTTTGTTTGCAGCTGTATCTATGGTTACCAGCCGCAAATTGAAAAACTTTTATTTTTCTGAAATCTTTAGGGGTACAGTATCCGTTATAGTTTTAAACTATATTCCATAATTTTTCAGATTTTTAGCGTTTATACTTTAGAAGTTACAGCTGGAACAAATTATGGGTCAAAAACGCCCCTTTTAAAAGCAAATATCTCGAGACACAAACATTTGAGTGACTTTGTTTTAAAAAACCCTTGCCTTACCCAACTAACAAGTTTTGGTCGTATAATGGTCGGGACAACGTTATCGTTACGTCTTGAAGTCGGATAGTTTTGGTCGTATAGTGGTAATGTAAACGTTTATACGACGCGATTTGGGCACAAATTATATGACTATTGTCCGTATAAAGATCGTATTAAGGTCGTATTAATGGGCTTAAGTCTAGTTAAAGTCATATACAAGTCTGTTTCGCGACGTATGGTCGAATAACAGTTGTATAAGTGACTGTTATTCGACCATTTAGCCGTGTAGTGGTCGTATTATTGTCTTTAAACCGATCAAAAGTCGTGTAGTGGTCGTATTACTGACATTTACACGACCTGAAATCGTGTAGTGGTCATCGGCGTTACTTTATCGTGCACGGACTTAAGTGTGCTATCAAACGAGTGAAAGTGAGGTTAAAAACAAACAAATCATTCAAAATAATTAATGTCTGCCATGTTTGTTATCGAATATAATCTGAAAAGTTGTGAATGGTGTTAGGAACTGTTTTGTGTTGAGTTTTCCAGTGGAAAATTGTTTTATCGACTATTTTGTGTTATTATTCAAACAAAATTTTAATGCCCCCTACAAATAATAACGATTTGAATTATTTTATTTATGTTATTAATTCATTATTTATTTATATAACGTTTATACAACTTTATGTCGTGATCGCGACTATAAAAGGACACTTTATGACTAATGGTCCGGTTATATGACTAGAAACCATTTTCTGTCCGCCATTTTCAGGGTACCGTTTAGAAAGTGAAAAACTTGAAAGACTTTGTATTGTACAGCATAATACTGGCCGACAGTATAATGTACACCACACCAGAGGAACACAATACAACATTGTGGATGGAACCAAAACAATGTCGCCATCCTTCACCCCGTACCAAAAATGTACGGGGGTGTACTGCACGACATTGTGATCGGAGACATCATGTGAGTAGTAGCGTAGTGATGTGACTTGATCGATAATTTTACATACATTCCTAACTAAATCGATATCGTTTTTATTTAAAATAATATAATTATATAATATTCTTTATTGAGCTAAGTCGCTCAATTTGTTCGCTCCAACTCTAACCTTACCTAACCTACTGTTTTGGAATTGTGTTAAAGGTGGTTTTTTATTGTGGGGGGCTGCACCCCCCAAACCACCGTCCCGCCTTGCTGGGTTGCCTTGTATGTTAGGTTCGAATAATGAATCTACAGAAAGTTAGGAAAAGTAGTCTGTCCCATTGTATAATAAAGTATGTTAGTAAGGCTGTTCAAATGATTTTTAAAAAATATTTGAAGGTAAAAATATTTTTAAAATCTTTTAATCAAATAGTTCAACTCTACAACACAGAGCGCTTTACAGTGTATGTACTGTCAATAACCACTCCAATAACTATGCACTGTTCCTTCACAGCGCGTAATAAGATCTACACCGGTGCAACCGCAGCTGAACGTGACAGTAACGATGTGCTCTATCACGCTCAGACCAATATTACAGGAGAAAAAAAATATTTTTGCCCTCCTTTCACTTCTATGGGAAAAAAATCTTTGATACCTTTAACTTTTTCTCAACATTTCTATATTTGGGTCAACACGATCTACCTTCACACCAAATTTCATGTCAATAGCTCTAAAATTGACAAAGATATGAGGGCGCGGCATACAGACAGACAGACAGACTTGACGAAATTATAGGGGTTTCTAGTAGACTACGAAACCCTAAAAATTGGACCTCCTTATTGGTTGTTTTGTAACACTTTGTATAATATCAATAAATGCTTTAGCCGGGAATCGAACCATTGACCTTTGCGTAGCAAGCAAATGCATTGCGCATTGTTGCCGATATCCATATTTAATTTTGCTGATTGGTTTGTATAACGTAAAATTTTCAACTTAGCATTACGCCCTCTGGTGTGACAGACGCCGACTCAAAACCGTCAATGGAAAAATTTCCATTTAATAGCTCTAGTCTAAAAAGAAAATGCATTTCTGTAAGACTCACCCTTTTGGTCTAACAGTTTTACCAAAGCTCCGAAAGCTTCTTGTAGTGCTGGAAAACAAATTAATAAGTTGATTTAATAAAAAACAATACACTGAGTGGCGAAGTAATGGTCGCGAATCGAGAAAACAAATATCTTTACCTAACTAAAATTAAAATTAGTGCTGTCTCTGTCTGTCACTTTAGGAAATTCTACGACAGACAGAGGCAACAAGCAGATGTAATAACAAACAAAAACCCGTCTGCGCTAATTTCAAAGTTGTACTTTGCGATAAAAATCCGCCATCTTGAATTAACGCTGCTGAGACGATTCTAACGTCACCTCACATGTCAAGATCCACCCAGCCGTTTGGGCTGTAGCCCGTGAAAACGAATTTCTGGATACAAATACATACATTGATAAAGACTTACTTTTTGACGCAGTTTGTTTAACCAGTTGCACATAGAAGTCCTTCAAATCATGTCCACACGCCTTTGCTGTTTTGTCCAACAAGTCGATGAATGTCACTAAAATGAATGATATCAAGTTTAAACTATATCCAGCTGGTGAACCGATCTTGCTCGGTTGTTCAATAAATGGCGTTTATAGTTTGAAAATAACGCTCAAAAAAAGTGTAAAGCAACAATTTTTGGAAAATGATACCTATCTATATCGAGAACACCTGCATACAAAATATTGTGAAAACCGTTGGAGCCGTTTCCAAGATATTTTCAATTTTGATCGTTTGAAAGGCATCAGATAGGTAACGCCAAACAGAGACCGTAAGTGCCTTAAAGTACGGCCGTTTGAATACGCCATATTTGACAGCTGTCAAACCCATACTAGAAGACAGGTCAACAAAGAAAAATAGACCTTATATCATAGCATTAACATGATTTTGACATATTGGGGTCGGGTTGCATAATATTTAAGTCATATTTTTATTAGGCATAATGATCAATAGTCATAATGAATTCAAGTCTTAATATTAATACGCATATCCGTTTTAGCAAAAACTATAAAGTCATAATGTTAATGTCAATAAGCATAATGATAAATAGGCATATTATTCAAACTCATCATTTTTAAAACGCATAATATTTATAACGCATAATATTCTAACTAAACCACTACTAAAAACAGGCAAACCATTCAAAAAGCAAGCAAGCATACAACCTGTTAACTAACCCAATTACCCAATGTTACGACCTTTTTGGACATGGACGCTGGCCGGTTAGGGGATCCTGGCTGGTCAGCGGACTGACAGACAGACAGACATGACGTATTGACAATGACTTGACCATTTGACTATTCTGACTAAAACAGTCGCAAACCAAAGCTCAAACAAGACGGTCTTTTTCTTTAATACCCAACCTTACCTACCGAAAATGGGCAATAGGTTATTTTTTGACTGCCACTGCGCCCACCGTTCCTTTACTGGCATGCATTCCAAGCAAGCGAGCGGCAGCCACATGTATGTAGGAATGAAATCTCCGTGGTAGATGACAAGTGAAAGGGTAAGATAGAGACGTGTGAAAGAGAGAGTATTCGGTCAAGATGAATGAACGTAAGAAGACGTGCTAAAGACTGTTTTAGTGAAATAAATATTAATTATTATCAGAAGATTTACGAGTTTTACTTCGCCGCACTCGCCGCCCCGCGTACATGTATGCATTAAATCAAGCACAAACAGGCATGCATACATGTAAACCTAACCCGCAGGCATGACGGATGCGAGCCAGCTCGCAACGCTTGCTTTGCTCGCTTCCGTCAAAGCCGCCGGCTGAACCTATCCTTACCGATTTGGGGTGCACCGATTTCTTGTGCTTGCTTCGCTCGCGCAAGCCCAAATGTTTTATCTGTATGTGTAACTTATAATTATATTATTCATAAAAATATGCTTGAATCTAATGTCTTCCATAAAAATATTATTCTCATTGATCATTAAGACAAATAAAAAACATGGGGCTCAAAATTAGTCTAAAAGAAAATAGGCCAAGAGAATATTATGACTATAAAATGCAGTGTGACATATAAAATTTATACCAAACAAATAGTATAACAAAGATATTTATGCCAACCGATTTATGCCAAAGTATATTAGGAACTTCAACAAACTTATATGCAATACGAGGGTATCCCGATTTTGACAGCTGTCAAATATGGCCTATTCGAGCAACCGTTCTTTATTGCGAGTGAGAAAGCATGAGCTTCGACCGCCATTTATAGACCCATTCTTTATTGAACCAGGTAGTAAGAAGTAAAAAAATAACTAACATTCCTGTGTAGTACTCTGCAGGAAAATTTTAATTGCATCCTGGATGGTTTTCGCGTCCGTGATCTCATTGCACCACTTCAGGAAGGAGATCGGGTCTTTCTGATTGGTCACTTTCGAGAGTTGCTTCAGCACTTGCTCGATGTCTGAAAAAAATAAGAAAAAAATGTTAAACAAAAACCAAACAATGAAAATAAAAATCATAGACTAATAAATTAAGTTAAAAATGTACGAAAATATGGACATACCTACAGAGCTATTTACTAATATTGGAAGTCTGCCGCGAAAAACCAGACATAGATTTGTTTTTCATGTTTCTGGACATAGACTCCATAATAAAAGCCGTTTTTTTTAGCGAAATCTGAAGTGAAAGTAGTTAAAGATCATAGTATAATCATCCCTGTAAAGTTTTCGGTAGGTACACCGTCCCTCAAGGTACAAGTTCATCAGGTGCGGCCATAGTCTAATAAAACATGGTCTTACATTCCCAGAGAAACACAAGCCTACGTCACTAGTATTGCCACTTTATTTCAATAAAATACGTTATGGGGTAAATTCAATCTCAGAAAAATGAGCTAAAATATTTCTTAATAACTTTATACTTAATTTAGATTTATGTGTGTATTAACTTGAACTTTACAACAACACTTAAATTGTATTTATTAGTTAACAGTATCATAAATGATTTACAAAAAACATCATAAGAGTGGGTAATTCTGGTAACCCACAAGCATGATGACGTAGGCTTGTGTTAGTCACGTGGTTCACGAGTCTCGGAATGGAATACCAGGCGGAGTATCTTATTATACCATGTATAGTCGTAGAATGAAAGTATCGGGCGCACGGCCACACACGTCTGTCGCACGCACGCACCTCGAATGCGGTGCTATCAAAACACTTCCAGCATAATAGAGTAGACCAAAAATGAGGGCGCCACTTTGTATGAAATTGCAGAATTAAATGGCAACATTGACTAATGGCAACAATTTAGTATGTTTTTTTTTTAGTTTCACAAGACTTTTTGCCAGACTGTATATTTAACTATAGCCGCATCGGCTGGAGCCGCGGGCGGCTGCGATCGGCCGCACCAGACGAACTTGTAACTTAACAGGGTGTATATCCATCCAGTTCTGGAAAAGTTCCTGGAAGACCTGTTTCATCTCATCAATATTGGAAGATCCAGTCAGCTGAATCAGATCTTCCTTGTCATCTCCGTTCAGCTGACGGCAAGCAATACCTGATACAGCTTACCTCGATTCAGGTATCAGACGGTATCTGACATTGTTGACATGGTTGACTAGTCTATGGTTGTCTTTTGGGTTGTCTAGCCCTTTGACATGGGTGACAAGGCCTCTAACTTGGTTGTCTAGGCCTCATGACATTATTTCTCGCTATACCCACCCACAAAATAGATTTCACTTTCACTTACTTCACTCGACCATATTTCGGATTTTCATGATTATCACCTGTTACATAGCCAGGGTTGCCACTGTCAAAAATCTCAACGTATAAGAATATTAAAACAGGTTTATCTGATATAAGAACATCATAATTATGATTCTGAGCCAATTTTAATTCAAGAAATATGACGTTCGTGGCAACCAACTTCTTAGTTACCTTGAGTTCCCCTGATATTCCAGTTAAAGTCGGTAAGCTTCAAAATCGTCGCTAGTACTGAGTGAGCCCTCTGTAAAGGCGCCCCGCGCGCCGTTTCCCTAATTTGTAGGTAACCCACCTGAGTTTTGGAACAGCTCCTGGAAAACCTGTTTCGTCTCATCAATAGTGGAAGATCCGGTGAGCTGAATCAGCTGTTGCTTGTCGCTTTCAGTCAGTTCTGAAATAAAACGAATACATTAAAATGAAACTTTAGCTGAAAGATGAAAGGAGAATGGCGAAATAAATCTTATACAGGGGAAGCCCGCCTAAAACGAATCACCCAAGCAAAGAGAATAAAATTAATTTCTCCAAATCTAAGAATAAAGAGCGATGAAATCAAAATACAGGACAAAAGGCAATCCCATGCGCCATGTTTGAACAGTGCGACCGTTATATGACTTTATGTCAGTTCAGCGACTGTTACCAGACCATAAGTCGTGTAAAAGTCGAATAAATTTCTTGTCTAAATGTCGCATAAAAGTCGCCTATGCGACTGTTATATGACTTTTAGTCATGCCACCGACTGTTACCAGACCATTAGGTATATAAAGGTCGTATTACTTGTAGTAAACCTCGAAGTCATATAAAAGTAGCTATTGCGACCGTAAGATGATTCTTAGTCTGGCCACCGACTGTTATCAGATCATTAGGTATATAAAAATCTTATTATTTCCTTTAATCAACCATATATTTATATTAAAGTCGCCATGGCGATTCTTATACGACTTGAATTATGCTAGCGTCTGTTACCAGACCATTATTTATATCACGGTCGTATAAAGGTCTTACCGCATTCTCATAAAAACGTCGCTGTTTCGACAGCTTTATGACTTATAGTCATGCCACCGACTGTTACCTGACTATTAGGTATATAAAGGTCATATTATTACCTTTAATAAACCGCACAGTCGTATAAAATCGTCATGGCGACCTTTTAATGACTTTCAGTCAAGCCTACAACTGTAATTTGATCATTAGTTATATTATGATCATATTATTACTTAAAACACAACGCAATGTCGTATAAACGTGGTGTAACATAACTATTAAATGACTAAAAGTCCTAAAAAGGTTGTTTATATGACTCTTAAAAACTTTGAATTGTTTAGTAGTCCTACATAATACTTTTTCACAAATACTTGACCTCGCTGTGGTGTAAATTATTGTGGCCATGGTTCTGTAGGTAATAAAATAGGAAATATATGTTCGAACGGACGGACAGACTGGATGTATGTATGGATGAATGAATGAATGGATGGACGGACGGACGGACGGACGGATGGACAGATGGACAAACAGTCGTAAAATTAAGCCAAATCCTTTGCAACACGATTTTGTGTTCAACAAAACGTGTTGCGCCGACCCCAGGTAATTGGGATGAGAGCAGGAAGATGGCATTGATAAGTAGGTATGTAAAATTAACGATTAAATCAGATCATTACTGCCAGCCTTGAAAATAGTTCAGCTTGTTGTGTAGTTCACCCCCGTACATTTTTTGTACGGGGCTATAGTTGGTCCTGATTTCATTCATCATGTCGCACTTCATTATGTCGTACATTACTCTGTCAGCAATAGTTATGCTGTACAATACAATGTCGTACATTATAGGGACTCGTCGCATCAATTACGGCTGACTATCACTTGTCTGACAGATGTTATCTTACGTCTCACCACGTTTCCTCCGTGGAGTACATGCAATGCACGATATTCTCAATGCACAACACGATAATGCCCGACAACGTATTGTACAACAGAATAATGTACGACATTATGGATAGGCTTGAAATACGGGCCCAGACTAATAATGTACAGTGCTGCAAATAGACTCAAAACAAGTTACGTCACAGCGGATGAAGTGAAGTGACAGTGTTAGCTGTAATCGACTTATACAGGGTGTTAAGAAAAGTAGTACGCTCCTTTAAACCACAAGTTTTGTTACGTAGGTATAACATATTGTCTTGACCATGTTTAAAAAAATAAATTGAAATGTTCAACCCTAGGTCTGAGCGTGATAGAGCACATCGTTACTGTCACGTTCAGCTGCGGTTGCACCGTTGTAGATCTTATTACGCGCTGTAAAGGAACAGTGCATAGTTATTGGAGTGGTAATTGACAGTACATACACTGTAAAGCGCTCTGTGTTTTAGAGTTGAACTATTTGATTAAAAGATTTTAAAAATATTTTTATCTCCAAATTTTTTTTTAATCATTTGAACTCCCTTTACATACTTTATTATAAGATGGGACAGATTACTGTTCCTAAGTCACTGTAAGTTCATTATTCGAACCTAACATACAAGGCAACCCATCGAGGCGGGACGGTGGTTTGGGGGGTGCAGCCCCCCACAATAAAAGACCACCTTTAACACAATTCCAAAACAGTAGGTTAGGTAAGGTTAGAGTTGAAGTGAACAAATTGAGCGACTAAGCTCAATAAAGAATATTATATAATTATATTATTTTAAATAAAAACGATATCGATTTAGTTAGGAATGTATGTAAAATTATCGATTACGCTACTACTCACGTGATGTCTCCGATCACAATGTCGTGCATTACACCCCCGTACATTTTTGGTACGGGGTGAAGGATGGCGACTTTGTTTTGATTCCATCCATAATGATGTATTGTGTTCCTCTGGTGTGGTGTACATTCTACTGTCGGCCAGTATTATGCTGTACAATACAATGTCTTTCAAGGTTTTCACTTTCTAAACGGTACCCTGAAAATGGCGGACAAAAACTAGTTTCTTGTCATATAACCCGACCTTTAATCGTAAAGTGTCCTTTAACAGTCGCGATCACGACATAAAGTTGTATAAACGTTATATAAATAAATAATGAATTAATAACATAAATAAAATAATTCAAATCGTTATTATTTGTCAGGGGCATTAAAATTTTGATTGAATAATAACACAAAATACTCGATAAATCAATTTCCCACTTGAAAACTCAACACTAAACAGTTCCTAACACCATTCACAAATTTTCAGATTATATTCGATAACAAACATGGCAGACATTAATTATTTTGAATGATTTGTTTGTCTTTAACCTCACTTTCACTCGTTTGATAGCACACTGAAGTCCGTGCACGATAAAGTAACGCCGATGACCACTACACGATTTCAGGTCGTGTAAATGTCAGTAATACGACCACTACACGACTTTTGATCGGTTTAAAGACAATAATACGACCACTACACGGCTAAATGGTCGAATAACAGTCACTTATACGACTTTTATTCGACCATACGTCGCGAAACAGACATGTATATGACTTTTACCAGACTTAAGCCCATTAATACGATCTTTATACGGACAAAAGTCATATAATTTGTGCCCAAATCGCGTCGTATATACGTTTACATAACCACTATACGACCAAAACTATCCGACTTCAAGACGTAACGATAACGTTGTCCCGACCATTATACGTCCAAAACTTGTTAGTTGGGATACATACATACAGACACGGGAAGGGACTTTATACTATGTATTGATGGTTTATCACTCAGCCTGCTTCTCAGCAAACAACAAGTTTATCCTGACGTGGTAAACGCTCTTTCAGCTTCTACGTTAATGGTCTGGATGGTCAAGCTCAATTTGTAAGAAACGAACGTCGAGCTTTCGCTAGTCGAAAGCTAAAGTTGTCGAACTTTGTGGTGCAAAATTTTAATGTGCGGGATCCGCGGATCCGCGTTTTGAACGTGCGGGATCGTAATACATACAACTGACTAGCCCGTCGTAACAAGGCACATTTCGCAAAAAATTTAAGTAGCAAAATGTTCAAGAGTAGGTATGTATCGAACATAGAGAATTACCTTTCACCTGTATTTGAATCACCATGTGACGTCATAAAAATCTGATTGGCCAGGTACTCGACAGACTATGGAAAAATAAAAATGGAGAAAGGAGTACTTAATGAGAACGGTAAAAGAAAAAATAATTTAGAAGAAAGGAGATTTATTGTTTTTTTTTTTACCTTTGTTGTTGAACAAAGTGTCGACAACATCTTCAAAGATCTCTGAAAAAAATATAGACAAATTAATAAAAGACAAAATTTTATAATTATAGCGAAAAATAACCCCAAGGAAAAAGGTGACGCTTAAACCCTTGGAAAAAGTTGCGCCTTCTAATATTTTAAAGAAACTGGTTTCAAAACTCTTTTCAGATAGCTACAACATCAGTGAATAAAATATTTTACTTTTTACAGCGGGTAAATATCTTGCCGTGTCGTGTGGTGCCGGCTTAGAATACCATCAGCCCCATATCTTTTCCGTGGGTGTCGTAAGAGGCGACTAAGGGATTTGAGAGTTGATGTGCATTGCATACGGGGGAGGCCCATGTCCAGCAGTGGACTGTTGTGGCTGTAAAGGTAAGGCAAGGTGCATTGCAATTTTAGGCGAAAGGCTGACAACCTGTCACTATGGTGATACACAGTCTTCTGAATGACTCTCAAAATTTTGTCAGACATGGTGTATATGGTCGTTTTTAACAGCCGTTTACGCTCTGACTACCCCACAAGGGATATGGGCGTGATATATTATGTATGTAAAATATCTTTTTCCCTCGGGAAAACAAGAAGAAAAGAAAAGAAAAGAAAAGAAAAGAAAAGAAAAGAAAAGAAAAGAAAAGAAAAGAAAAGAAAAGAAAAGAAAAGAAAAGAAAAGAAAAGAAAAGAAAAGAAAAGAAAAGAAAAGAAAAGAAAAGAAAAGAAAAGAAAAGAAAAGAAAGAAAGAAAGAAAAGAAAAGAAAAGAAAGAAAAGAAAGAAAAGAAAAGAAAAGAAAAGAAAAGAAAAGAAAGAAAAGAAAAGAAAAGAAAAGAAAAGAAAAGAAAAGAAAAGAAAAGAAAAGAAAAGAAAAGAAAAGAAAAGAAAAGAAAAGAAAAGAAAAGAAAAGAAAAGAAAAGAAAAGAAAAGAAAAGAAAAGAAAAGAAAAGAAAAGAAAAGAAAAGAAAAGAAAAGAAAAGAAAAGAAAAGAAAAGTTATAGACTACGCTGATGTGTGCTATTTGGACCTTTCATCAGATTTGTTAGATAAACTGGACTTCTTGCTAAACCGTTGCATTAGCTATACAGGGTGTTAATTTAAATGCGTGCCATAGCTTCAGGGTAGGTCATAATGAAAAACTCTGACACCAGGGTTCATCGGGTCGTTGAACGACTCGGTGTCCCACACGAAGAGAGATAATAAATTAAAATCTTTATAATTTCCTAGCATTTTTTTGAGAAAAGCACTATGTAAGCCTCGGGGAAAATGACTTTGTTAGACTCGTATACTTAATTAAAGTCCTCGCCTGCGGCTCGGACTTCAAACTCTACTCGTCGATCAAAGTCTTATTTTCCGTCCTCGTCAACAACCTACTATTCCTGAATTGTGGCTATTATTTACCTTTTGCCGTGTGGTGCCGGCTGAGAATAGCATCACCATGGGGTGGGTGGGTTCCCCAAGGATTTAAGAGTTGATGTGTATTGCAATTTTAGGCGAAAGGTTGACAACCTGTCACTATGGTAATATACAGTCTTCTGAATGACTCAAACTTTTGCAAGATGTTGTGTTAATGGCCGTTTTCTACCGCCGTTTACACTTTGCTTACTCCGATCTGATATTTCTGTCTAAAAAGTCCTGACAAAAAATGAGGGCGCTACTTTGTATAAAATTGCAAAATTTAATGGCAACATTGACTAATAATGGCAAAAACTTTGTATGAAAAAAAATTATATCCATTTTGTTTAATGTGAGGACTTTTTAGACAGACTTGTATGTGTGTACCTATTTATTTACCTTTTGGTTTGTTCAGGATGTCGAGAATGCCTGCTTTTGTCAAAGAGACCTGTGAAGTAGGTAAACATAAAATGATGGGACGATTATTATACAAAAGTTGAACGCCTGTAAAGGAGACAAAAGTCTGGTTCAAAAACTTGATTAGAAGTCTCGTGTTTATACAGTCTCGTGTTTATTGTAAAAAATTAACTGGAAATATTTTAAGGGGTGA
>JANFCV010000599.1:0-44385 GCA_024500475.1 Phthorimaea operculella
AAAATAGTTTTATTTGTATTTCACACGATTTGGTGAAATATAAGCGTAATTAAATGGCAAACCCTTAATTAATAAATATGTCCTGTCACTTTCAAACCCAGCTGTAAACGTTAAATTATTTCGAACTTTAACTTGTTGGTTCGTTGGACTGTGCGAAGTGTTGTGAAACAAGAGTTCCTCCTCAAACCTCAGCCTCAAACATAGAAGAAGAAAGACTTTACTAAGAAAACGATTGATTGGTTTGTCAGTGAAAAAATAAAAATGTGAGTTTATCGTCTCTTCTGATCGGGATACAGTTAATATCTTGTGGCGAACCCTGGGTAGGGAGGGACCGGTTTAACTCTATTTTTGATAAAAGTCCTTCTCTGTGGTCTTTCTGTTTGCTGAACACCCCTTTGTAAGCCCGCACCGCACGGCATTAGTGCTTGCTTAATCATCATTTTGTTTGTTTTCAGCATTATGGCAGAAAGTCGTAAACGTATTAATAAAGCCCAGCAGGAGCTTTTAGTTGAACTCCTGTCACAGAATATAATTCTGGCAAGAGGTAAGCATTCATTTACACACAAATAATAGTACCTATAGTGTTTGACATATCTTGTAGCTCTTTAATTATTGCAATCAGAACAGAAGGCTTAACATGCCCTTCGAAGCTGGAAACCATTTATACGTCTATCAGGCAGTTCTACCTGCAACTTTCTTATCATACACTCCTCCTGAGAACAAACTAGAGAACTATAGATCCCCAGAATAATAATTCAGTGAGTGGCATTTGGTGCTCAGAGACCAAGGAATTCATCAGGCAGTAAGGCCAGCACCTGAGAAACAAAGTGCAGAAACCATGGCATGTGTTATACATAATTATAAACCTTCTTCTTTAATCCCTCTATGCATTACAAAACGGCATCAAAATCCTTTGCGTGGTTTACAGATAGAGAAATAAGCGACTTCATTTTATACTATGTATTGATACTTATGTTTTGTAAATAACAACAAGAAAAATATAATGCTTTTATGTACTAATCACTACTGTTTTATTTCAGACAACACGGCAAGTTCTGAGGTGGCTGCTTTTAGACGGAGGTGGCTACCGCTCTAAATGGTCAGGGCTGTAGCAGGACTGTGCAGGAATGGCAGTATGTAAGTAGTTTGTACTCTACTCTCATAGTGATAAAATGGTTGTTCTACTTGCATGTAATTGTTGATTTGGTACCCCAAATTTAAGAATAAATTTAAAAAAGCAAAAAGCCATTTTATTGAACAGCATTTGAAAAGAATTTCATAAACTATATTTAACGTTAATCACAACAGCTCACGTATAACATATTAGTCATGGGTCTACCCCTATTGAAGCTGTATTGTCATACTCACTCCAAACTTGGCAAGCTGATTGGCGAGTGCAGCTGTTGCATTCATAATTACAGGGAGCGATGCTGGCTACCCTTCCTTGGATGGATTTATCACTTGGTTTTATGACACTCAAGGGCAGAATTCGGGTGATGGTGTGATGCTATTATAAACTAGCTTTATAATTAATGTATGTGCTATGTATTGCAATTACAGATCTGGCGCAGTGGGTCCAAAGGTGAAAGCAAGAGCTCGCAAATTAAGGGAGCAGACACAGGGCACAGGTGGAGGACCAGCACACATCCGTCCGCTGACCGACACCGAGGCACGTGTGTTGGAGATTACTGGTGCAGCGGCAGTGGATGGATTTGCTGCTCTAGAAACTCCACTGGTATGTCGTAATTTGAGATGTTCACCATGCAGTTAAATCCTCATATGACGTCCGTTTGTACAAAAAGATAGATAATGCGTCTACCATACATAGATTTAAAAGAGACAAATGCCGCCAAGGAAGGAATAGAACTTTTTGAATAGTTTCATCTGCTACTTATTGCTGATTCCAGTGACGGACTAAGGTAGGGGCGAGGGTGGTTCGCCCGGTAGCATGTCATGGGGCAGGGCAAAATGGCCTACAAATTCCTACAAATCTGTCAAAACTTATTGAACAAAAAACAGTACAGTTTAGAACTTACTTGAGACTGTCTGTCTGTCGTGAATTCGCTTACTCCTCCTCAACCACGCAACGGATTTTGATGCGGTTTTATGCGGGCCGCTAGTTAATAACAAACTGTGTTTCAGGTGCCCCCGCCTCAGCCACCACAGAGCCCACTCGCCCACTGCTGAAATAGAAGACGACCTTACCCTGCCCCTGCCCATGCTACATCCCAACGCTTTGTACCGGGGACAAGCCGTCCATCTCCGTCCCGCCCTGCGCTGGGTGCTGGCCGTCCGTACCCGGCACGCCCAGCGCCACCGAGACCCCACTAACGCCAGCACTGCCTACTGCACCTTCGACGTCCGGTCAGCGGCTGCCGAGGGTGAACCCTTTGCTCAGGCCTGACCGGGCGTATCTGCGCCCCGTCGGGAGCGGCAGCCAAGACCTCCGCGTGCCCAACCTGCCCAAATTGTAACTGAAGCTATTACGGAATCACGAACTATTCCGGGCTGCTTTAAACGAGGCCGCGGGGACTATGGCTGCAGCGATTCTACAGGCGGGCGCAGATATAGCGCGTGCTATCCGGAGTCTGGGGCACCAGGCGAGGCGGAGTATTTAGATGACACATTAGATTTAGAATAAAGGTAGGCACCTCAATGTAAACGTAGTACATCTGTAGCCTGTTAAATAAATGTGACAATTGACTGGTGACAATTTGACAAATTGTCACAGTCAATGTTCATAACGACCAGACATGTTTCTCTTGAAAACGAACACCAATTCTTTTTCTCTTGAAAAGAATTGGTGTCTTTATTTCAATTGACATTAATGTACATTAAGTACTTAATTATTATTAATTTTATTATTTTGACATTTAATTTATAATTATTATAAATTTCATTTAATTTTATATTTTATTGACATCAATTTATTACTCCGCAACATTTGACAGAAAACTAGACATTCAAATTTTGACTAACTCTCCACTGAACCGCATTATAGAAATATTGTAATACCGAAATTTTTGTAATATTATATTGCTATTTCGATTTTAAATAATCGCCCGATTATGATGTTCGAAACCAGTCGCATTCTGTTTAATTATTAAAATTAAACAAAAATAACATAGTGGAACTAGTGAAAAAGTGTTTTATTAATAAATTATCATGGAGTTCCATCAAGAACCAACAACACAAAGTGAAACTTATGTGTCAATTGAGTATTCGTCGATTCCATTTGTCGATTTTCCACCGTGAGGGCGTTTGTGCACTACAAGGAATTTTACTGTCCGGTATTCCGATTTTTTACGGTTCGGTATGGCAAGCCATTAATCTAAATACTAGCTTGTGCAATATACGTAGTTTTTTCAATTTATTTCAGAACAGTAATAAATTGTGTACTAATATTTTACTGTCCGACATTTGCATAAGCCAATTCTTTGGTTTTCCGTGCCACACCGGACCGTAAAAATCGGAATGCCGGACGGTAAAATTCCTTGTAGTGCACAAACGCCCTTACAAAGTCAATGCTATATTTTATTCAGTAAATTGTCGGATTGTCATCTGTCATTGTCACGTTTGTTTAACAGGCCGCTGCTAGTGATATTCTATGACAAGGAACAAACGAGTAAGCAACATGTTGTTGTTTTCATTGAAAACTGACTTTAATTTTTGAATGTTGATTGTATTTTAATATTAGAATGTAGGTATATTGTTAATTATACTTTTGTTGATAAATATTATTTGGTGAAACACACAGTGAATAGTTGTGAGTGATTCATTTTAAGTGTTTGTAAGTAGATATATGTTTCTCAGACAATAGGTGCGTACACACCAACCGAGGCTGTCGTCAACGGTGGCGTCCAAATTGGGCCGAACTTGGCTCGCCTGCGCCCTTTAGTTCCAGAATGTCCCTTTCCCAAAATGTCCCTGGGTTCCAAAACGTCCCATTTCCAGAATGTACCTTTCACAATATTTGTCTAAATCGCATCTTGAACACGAATCGGAGGTTCGGGAGTATGATGCCGGGCGGGTTATACAGGATGTTAATTTAAATGCGTGCCATAGCTTCAGAATAAGTTAAGTTAAAAGAAAGGGACTTTCTGGGAAAGGCACATTCTGGGTAAGCGACATTCTGAGAAAGGGACATTTTGGAACCTAGGAAATTTTAGGAAAGGGACATCTGGAACTAAAGGGCCTGCGCACGAGCGTATAAATTAAAAAGCATATAATATTGGAATGTATGTTGTTAATTATACTTTATGTTGATAAAAATATTATTTGGTGAAACACAATTTTCATAGCGTTGATTCATTTTGAATGTTTGTACGTAGATATCTGTTTCTAATAATAATAGGCCGCTAATGATATCATTTATTCTTGCAAATAAATGATATCATTAGCGGCCAATATCAATCAATTTCTGAAAATGTGTTTTTCGTAATCGTGCACGGAAGTCCGTGATGAACGGCTGGACTGACCATTATCCTCTTGACGCATAATGTCCGATTCGCATAATGTCCGATGTCCGTTTCGCACCCAAGTCGCACAAAGTCCGATTCGCACAAAGTCCGATTCGCACAAAGTCCGAGTCGCACAAAGTCCGAGTCGCACAAAGTCCGATTCGCACAAAGTCCGATTCGCATAATGTCCGATGTCCGATTCGCACAATGTCCGATTCCGAGTTGCCCTGGTGACAGGTGACAGCTGTCAAACTTTACGTTTTTTCTCGAATTAAAATAATAATAATAAACTATGTATGCGAGACAACAAGTTTCTTAGAGAAAGTTGTTAGTCTTAACAAAATCTAAATTTCAGGTGACAGCTGTCAAACTCAAAACTCGTTTTTCTCGGAAACTATGCATGCCAGACAACTAGTTTCTTAGGGGGAGTTGTTGGTCTTGAACAAATCTACATTTCAGGTGACAGCTGTCAAACTTTAAACGCGTTTTTCTCGGAAACTATGCATGCCAGATAACTAGTTTCTTGGAGAAAGTTGCTTGTCTTGAACAAATCTACATTTCAGGTGACAGCTGTCAAACTTTTAATGCGTTTTTCTCGGAATATATGCATGCCAGACTACTAGTTTCTTGGAAAGTTGTTGGTCTTGACGAAATCTGCAGTTCAGGTGAGTTACAAAAACAAGTAAGTAGTAAGTTGACAGCTGTCACCAAAAACATAAATGTGAAAATTGGTAGCCAAGTTCAATGTTCTACCCAAAAAAGTATTAATATGAAGTATTGTTAAAAGTTTGACAGCTGTCACCTGAAATGTAGATTTGTTCAAGACCAACAACTCCCCCTAAGAAATTAGTTGTCTGGCATGCATAGTTTCGAGAAAAACGAGTTTTGAGTTTGACAGCTGTCACCTGAAATTTAGATTTTGTTAAGACTAACAACTTTCTCTAAGAAACTTGTTGTCTCGCATGCATAGTTTATTATTATTATTTTATTTCGAGAAAAAAACGTGTAAAGTTTGACAGCTGTCACCTGTCACCAGAGCAACTCGGAATCGGACATTGTGCGCATCGGACATCGGACATTATGCGAATCGGACTTTGTGCGAATCGGACATCGGACATTATGCGAATCGGACTTTGTGCGAATCGGACTTTGTGCGACTCGGACTTTGTGCGACTCGGACTTTGTGCGAATCGGACTTTGTGCGAATCGGACTTTGTGCGACTTGGGTGCAAAACGGACATCGGACATTATGCGAATCGGACATTATGCGTCAAGAGGACCATTATCTTCATCACACTTTCTACTATCCGAATTTGTTAATGTCTTGTATGTATGTGAATTCGTTACATTAGAGTAAGTATGTGGGAATGGATTTGTGGAAGAACGTGGATACAAACTAGGAGAAATGAAGATTTTGTGACATTTAAATAAAAGAATATTCATGAATATCTTATTTCTTTTATTTTGAAAGAGCGCTTCGATTTTGAGTTTCATTTCATATTTTGGTCATAATATACTTTTCGGGGCAGCAACAGTACAGTACAGTGAATTTGTAAAAAAAAATGTTTGCTGTTGCAAAAGTTCTTAAGCATTAACGATCGCTTATGCTGACACATTTACTTACATCGAGGTTATGGAGTACCTGATGCTGACCACCAGAAGCCCAACTAAACTAAAATGGCATCATAGCAGTTGTTCAGAATGATGGGCCACTTCTGCTGGCACATAGGCATCATGGGTTTCAAGTACATCTGCTGGTACATAGTAAACTAAATTTACTACGGTCAAAGATCCCATGCCCACGGAAAACCCTTTAGTTCCAGAATCTCCTTTCCCAGAATGTCCTTTTCCCAGAATGTCCTTTCCCAGAATGTCCCTTTCCCAGAATGTCCCTTTCCCAAAATGTCCCTTTCCCAAAATGTCCCTTTCCCATCATGTCCCTTTCACAATATTTGTCTGCAAAGCGCACATCTTGATCACGAGAGGTATGATGCCTGGCAGGTTAATACAGGATGATAATTTAAATTGCGTGCCATATTCTAATTAAGTATCGGTAAGGATGCCGTACAAAATATTGAACAAACTCCTGTGTGCAATACTATGCTCGACCCAAGGAGTCCGGACGACCCGTTTGGTTTGACACCTGTCATTCGAAATGTAGATCTTCGGCAATGCCTACAACTTCCTCTGAGAAACTCGTAAATTAACACCCTGTATTGAGTTTACCCCCCGTCCTCACATCATAATCCCCTTACTCTGGAAATACTGCGAATGATTTCGAATCGGAGGTACGGGGTATGATATGATGACTGGCGGGTAAACTCAATACAGAGTGTTACCGATCCTTAACTTATTTTGGAACATCCTGTATAAACCTGCCAGGCATCATACCCTCGTGATCGAGATGTGCCGCTTTGCAGACAAATATTGGGAGAGGGACATTATGGGAAAGGGACATTTTGGGAAAGTGACATTCTGGGTAAGGGACATTCTGGAAAAGGGACGTTTTGGAACCTAGGGACATTTTGGGAAAGGGACATTCTGGAACTAAAGGGGAAAAACAGGTGAAAGCTCTGAGCGGCCTGGTATTAAAATCGTTCAGCTATGAAGGCTGCTCGTCTCTGTCGTGCTGCCTCCAAAAAGCTTTCGTTTGCAGGGTCAATCACAGGTTCCGGCTCATCTAACTCGTGGTCATCAATTTCTTCATCTTCATTTTCATCTGGTTCAGAATCTGTATCATCATCTTCTGATTCCGACTCTGAATCCTCATTTCCATCATGATTTTCTGAAAAATTTTGGGTCTATTTAATTTTGATATCACCAGCACAAAATTATCTACTCGTAAAAGTAAATAACCATATTAGGATCATTCGTAAAATGAGCAAAAATTCTATAGCAAATGACTAAGCGGAGGGCTTGGGACCACTGATGCTTTTATCCTTTATGTAACATGTTAAAATGATTGGGTAATAAATACGACTTACCAGACCAAATCAAAATGTTGTGAATAGTGCAGCAAGAAATTACTATCTTAGCGGCCTTTTCCGGACTATAATGTAGCGTGCGGTGGCGGTTCAGGCACCGAAATATGTTTTGAGACGGCCAAAAGTCATTTCTATGACAACTCTTGCATGTGAATGCATTTTGTTGTACCTTTCTTCCGGGGTACCAGCTCCTACCTCAGCAAGTGGTGTCATCAGCCATGGTAAAAGTGGGTAACCCTTATCTCCTATAAACATACAAATTATTTAACGTGTAAATAAAACCATTAAAGTGAATGTAAGTGAAAGTAAAATCATAAAAACGGCCAAGAGCGTATCAGACACGCCCACAAATAGGGTTTTGTAGTCAACGTCTACATTATCATGTTTTTCAGCGTTACAAAGTAAATTTTGTTGCTGGTTTGTTTGGAGCTGTATGGTTACCAACCGCAAATTGAATAACTTAAATATTTCCTTAATCTTAAGTAGTACAGTAAGCAGGTATTAGTTATAGTTTTTATGGTAACTTCATATTTAGAACTATATTCCATATTTTTTCAAAATTGCGTGCATACTTTAGAAGTTACAGCTGCCCCTTTTAGAAGCAAATATCTCGAGACAGAAACATTTTAGAGACTTTGTTTCAAAGAAACCTCCTTAGTTTTAAAGACCTATTCAACGATACCCTACTCAATAGTACAGGTTCATCGGGTCGTAGAATGACTCGGTGTCCCTCACGAAGAGAGAGAGATTACAGGAGAAAAAATGATCGCCCCCTTTCACATGTATGGGAAGGGGTCCAAAACATTTAAAATATTGTTTTCTCAACATTTGTAAAGGGTCAACACGATCTGTCTTCACACCAAATTTGATGTCGATAGCTCCAAAACTGACGAAGTTATGAGAGCGCGGCATACAGACAGACAGACAGACTTGCCGAAATGATAAGGGTTTCTAGTAAGTAGACTACGAAACCCTAAAAACATGTAGGTAATATTAGGCAGTGTAGGTAACTCACCCAGCAGCCATTCCATCGGACGGTGATCCACATATTGATCCTTCAAGTATTGATGGACATTACTTGATTGCCAAATGGCTGCGTCATGGTGGATCCCGGAAAATTGGGGTTCACGCTTGTAATTCGGCTCTTGGCATCACAAATCTTTAAAGAAAAAATGAAACAAAAGTTAGTCTACAGATCATTATTCTTTTAAACTTAATGTTGCCTATAGTAATTTTATAGTAAGTAAAGATTTGTTTCGTTTAGTTTGCTTTTTAAAGTTCTTAGTTATTCTATAAATTTTTCACCATCTGAATGTGTCCTACCTGTTACTTTTAAAGCACCACATGCATGTCATTTCACACAGATGGGTGTACATATTACATTACATCAAATAAAAATAAGTACAGGCGGAATTTACCATAACTCACCATTTGACAGTTAATACTGTAATAACCTTTTCTGTTATAGAAAAGACTGCCAGGGGCTGTTGGGTGGTTGATGGGTGGCTTATGGATTGATATATGGGTACCATCCACAGCTCCCAAAGTGTGGGGTATCCCATACATGTCCTGAAATCTGTAAAATTACATACACATATGTTAAAACCATTGAAATATCAGCGGTTCAGAAGTAAGTACAGATTTTATAGAATGCAGAGTAAGTTGCATTATGTCAACATAAGAAGCAGGAACAGAGACAAATTTATTGGGATTTTAATGATTTTATTTTCATTAGTAAGAACAGCGACTATTTATACATCACAACAGCCATGACTGTCCAGCACTTGTGCATCTCCATATTAGGAGGCTTTACTCACTATGCTTAGTAGGCATACAAGTGCGAGCATTGCGAGGTTCACAGGAAGTGCTGCTGCCTTAGGGTATATATAAGGTGAAATTTTACTAGTGACTGATAGTGAAAACTCAGAACCGGTTAGTGATAAGGAACATCTTTCCCCAAGGAACATGGGTAGAAATACGAAAATTTTTTTGGACCTACCATTGTAACTGAAATCAGCTGATCGACAAGTTTGTATGGGAGGACCAAAATTTTTTTTCGTTTTCAACCTATGTTAATTGGGGAAAGTTGTTCCTATCACAAGCGGTTTTGAGTTTTGTTATCGGTCACTAGTAGAATTTCAGACTATATAAGCAAGCTATAGAGTGCACCTAAAAAGTTAGAACTGTTGGCAGTTCTTAGAACACAACCTCTCTGTCCATCAGTAACAAAACGCCAGTGACAACACTATTGAACCTCTATTATTTCTCATACATTTGACGTCTGTATCTAGGGAGCAACTGCTTACATTTTGACAGTACAGTGCAGGGTGATATGCGCACTCTTTAGCTTGCTTATATATATTTTAAGGGCTCTAAGGCTGCTGCCCATTCTTTTGGTTCATCTCTTAGTCGGCTTTACGACACCTACAAGTAGAAATGGGACCAATTTGCAGGCAGTAATATGAATAATCAGTTGTGCTATTACAGTACATAAACTACTTTTAACTCACTTACCCTTGCATAGTTGATTCCTTTTCCTGCCTGGTCATAGGAAATTTGATCCATAGCGGGGTCAGTCTTTCAAGGATCAGAGAGCAGACCATTTCAGGCTCCGGCTCACTGTAGGTTGGCTTTGCCCCAAAATGTTGATCTCACCCACGGAAGTTTGGTAACTACCATGGGCGAAAAAGTTTAAAGCACTTAGTACCTGAAAGAAGTGAAATTATCTATAATAAATATGATGGAAAAAAGTTTGTTAAGTGAATTGTCAAAAGGTCACACTTTTACCTTTAGATGGGCAGGTATAGTGCCTAAGTTTAGGGATTGTTTTCCCGGTACATAGCACGTCCACAAAGTTGTGGCCCATTTCACGAGACAACCTAAAAGCTTCGAAATTTTCTTTCGGACCGGCTGAACGGATTGGACCTGTCCGTAATTGCTTGAAATACAACTTTTCGTTCTCTGCATGTCCCCTAAAGACCAGAAGATAAGGAAATTCATGTAAAGGTTAAGCGAAGTACCAAAATGGTCAGAAAGGAAAATTTTCAAAACAAAATTACCTTTCGTCTACCACTACAGCAGCCGCGACATATTCATCATCCATTTTACGTTTTCACAAATTATGCAAATCACTCCAACGCAAATTATAACAAAAACAAATGAACTTGTAATGAACAAAAACGTTAGATTTGTAAAAATTACTCCAACAGACTCCGACGATTCAAACTGTTTTGACAGTACTATTTTTAAGAGGAATCTTTTAATGGCCGCTAAGATTAGTGATCTTAGCAGCTTTAAATTTTTAAAATGCTTAAATTTGTGCGCCGTGGAATAGCACTAATCGGCTAAAGCTAAGTTTAGCGCTGTCACTTAATTTTAAGTATTTTAAAGATTATAATGCTGTCATTTGAATTTGACACTTACGTGTAGAATAGCAAATGGTTATAGAAACGTCAAATTAATAATAAAAATTTAAAATGTGCCTCTAGAAAGAAAGAAAGAAAGAAAGAAAAAATGTTTATTTGTTACCACACATTAAATAAATCAAATTAACTTACAGTTTAATAGGTTTAACAATGGTAACAAAAAGGTCTCCGCTCAGCAAAATGCATTGCAAGAGCCTACTTGCGCAGGGCACTCACAAAGCGCTGGTCTTCCGCGTAACCAAATTATTGTGACAACACAAGACTCTTAAATTACTAGATTAAGCATATACATAATTATTATAAAAGATTTTCATTACTCGCATATTTCAAACAGATATTGTAACTATAATAAAATACAATTAGAAAAATAATATAATAAATCCAATGACAAATAACAATAATTACAGACTTAAAATAATGAGATCAGGTAATATATCAACTAATATTTTATGAGATCAGTCGAATTGAGTCTAGTGTCTATATAGCGGGGCGCCCCGCTCGATAGTCATTAAGTCTATTCACCGGGGCGCCCTGCTGAATAGCGCTATGTCTATGGATAGGCTATTGAGCGGGGCGCACTGCTAAATAGCGTTTTGTCTGTGGTTTGGCTATCGACCGGGGCGTTATTTCGACTTGTATGTAGGTATCATGGTAGATTAAGTACAGGGCAAGTGTACCTACTTTGATTTGATTTAATAAATCTAGGTTTGTTTGACTTCGCTCGCATATACCTACTGTCTAACTAGAAAAAAAAGACGCCAGTAGTCCATACTAATCCTTTCTCATCCATCCTCATTACTTCCTCACCCATCCTCACCACTTCCTCACCCAACCTCATCACTTCCTCACCCATCCTGATGAGGATGGATGAGGATTGGTGAGGAAGTGATAAGAATGGGCGAGGTTAGGTGAGGAAGTGATGAGGATGGGTGAGGAAGTGATTCGAATTAGTGAGGAAGTGATGAGGATGGATGAGGATTGGTGAGGAAGTGATGAGAATGAGCGAGGTTGGGTGAGGAAGTGATGAGAACGGGTGAGGAAGTGATGAGGATTGGTGAGGAAGTGTTGAGCATGGGTGAGAAAGTGATGAGAATGAATGAGGAAGTGATCAAGATGGGTGAGGAAGTAATGAGGATGGATGAGAAAGGATTAGTATGGACTACCGGCGTCTTTTTTTTCTATTTAGACAGTAGGTATATGCGAGCGAGGTCAAACAAACCTAGATTTACTAAATCAAATCAAAGTGGGTACACTTGCCCTGTACTTAACCTACCATGATACCTACATACAAGTCGAAATAACGGCGGAGCGGCGCCCCGGTCAATAGCCAAACCACAGACAAAGCGCTGTTTAGCAGGGCGCCCCGCTCAATAGCCTATCCATAGACAAAGCGCTTTACAGCAGGGCGCCCCGGTGAATAGCCTAAATCAGTGTTTTTCAAACTTTTTGATTACGCGACCCCTTTCCAGGCAAAATTTTACTGGCGACCCCCCTGTTGGGTCATAACTCATACTTATCTGAGTAGGCTAAAGTTTTCAGGTAAAAACAAGCCACAGGTACCGGGACGTATCGCCAGGGAATCGAGCTCGACTTTTTACGCTACAAACGAGCGTGGAAGCTTAAACACTGAATGCTAGTAAAATCAAGCTGAAAAATACATGTATAACGAGAGAAACAGGCTCGACATTTCACGTTACAAACGAGCGAGGAGCCTCAACACTATCCGTGAATGTCAAACAGGTAGAAAGGCGTACGTATTGCGAGCGAAGTGAGCCCGACTTTATACGCTACAAATAATCGTTGCAACTTAAAGCACTAGGCGCTAGTATAAATCAGACTGAAAAATACACGTATAGCGAGCGAAGGATACTCAACAAGCCGTGAATGTAAAACAGGTATAAAGGCGTACGTATTGCGAGCGAAGCGAGCCCGACTTTTCACGCTACAAACAAGCAAAGAGAGTGTACTACACTGCATACTGGTTTTACTGAAATGTTAGTCCATTGAATAAAAAGTTCTAGAGTGCGTGAGTTAGTATTTTTCCCGCGACCCCCCTAGAAAGGCTCCGCGACCCCCCTTGGGGTCGCGACCCACAGTTTGAAAAACACTGGCCTAAATGACTAGGGGCGCCCCACTATATAGTCACTTCCAGTAATAAAGGTTCCATAGTTTGCTGGCGTTTTGCTACTGATGGACAGAGATGTTGTGTTCTTACTACTGCTACTCATTCTTGCTATTTAGGCACACTCTATACTATAGAGTCTATAGCATGCTTAGATATACTCTAAGGTCTTATCTCTACTTAAATGTTTCCTTAGCAGAACATTATACATATATAACAACCAGCCGCTAATATAAGTGAATTGTGGTAGATATACTAAACATATGGTTAGGTACATTACATTACACATCAAAATAAAAAGGTCTATTGGTTAGGTAGATATCCAGGCAAACAAGGACTGGGTTTAGGTTAATTAGCCACTTATTCCATCTTTAAATTATAAGGTTGATCTACCAAGGACATTGTCCACATTTGTGCTCAAAAAGGGCATATGAATGATACATATTGAAATGTATAAGAAGCAGTTATTATTAAATTTGCTAAAAAAAAAAACATTAACTTTGTGTTACAAGAACACAATGTTAAACTGTGATAGATAATGATAATGTTACATATTATATTAGGTGTAGATCTAAATGTACAAAAAAACCTACTTAATTTACTATTTATGTGTGAATAGAAATAGACAAGATTTTTTTTAAATTTTTAGTTTGCTAGTTACACATATTTGATTTTACTTTAACCCTAGATTAGTCGCGCCAAAAAAACTACGCGATCGGTCGCGTGGGGTCTTTGTGAACCCCAAAGTTTAGGTGTCATTAAATTATAAAATTTGATTAATTATTTGTGTTTTACTAACACTAAATATGATCTGAACAGATAAACTAATAATTGGCAAGAAAAACAATGCATATTTTTTAAGAAAATTATCAAATTTAACGGATGATAGATCATAAACGTAATTTGAAGCCTAAATTGAAAAATTGCGTGAATATTTTTTTATTAACTTTAAAAATATTTTTGTTTTTGTTTACTTTTTTTCACGAATTAATCTAAAGAAAAATAAAATTTTGTAAAAATATGTATGAAAAGTTTATAAAAACTTCCAGTCGCGTGGGGTCTTTAAAAGCCTTTTTACGAAAACGACGCCCATACGTCGTAAACGCGTGAATGGATATTGATGAAATATAATTTCATACTAATCTACATGCTATTTAGGAAGGTACACAAAGTTTCAAGCTACTCACATAATCTGTTATTAGGAAAATACCTACGCATTTTTCTATTCGAAGGGCTTTCAAAGACCCCACGCGACCAATCTAGGGTTAAAAACAAACCTAATCTACACAAACATGTTAATTAATAGCTCTTTTTCATTGCTATTTAATCAGAATATATGAGTAGGTTATATTGGAAAAGTTTGATAGGTAAGGCAGGCTAATTGATAATAGGTAAGTATTTATATTTACACAAAAAAATTGTAAGCAAATAATATTATTAAGATAATTCACCTAAAGTAGGCGCATTTTACCATTTCCAATACAGAAATAATTATGCAAGTGAAATATTTCGCCTGTATGACGCTTATCATCAGGGTAAACATGAAAACATCACTGTCCTCAAATATACAAGTAAAGTAAACACAGATTGTATTGAAGTCAATGAAAGCAAGGTCACAGGTACTATAATTGCTATGCACACTGAGATGTGTGAATCACTCATGCAGGATGGTTTGACCTAATAATAGGGTTAATTGATTAATTGACAAAGATTATAACGGGAGCTGGTGGTTAAAAACTACATTACAAACCCTTATTCACTGTAGATAGGTATCCTAGGTGATATCTTTTTCTCTTGTATGGGCTTGTTTTTAAACTTTTGTTATGTATGATTGTTCTAAGTATTGTAGAGGCAAGAGCAAGAATTTACTGATGTTTTATAATATTGGACAATGGACAAAAGTATTCAGAAAATTCAATAGTTATTATAATAATAAATACCTACTTTCAAAACAAAAAACAAACAAATACAATAACTGAAGGTATATCTACCTTTAAAAATTCTGCTGGTTTAATAATAATGCCTTGGTCAAGGTAAACTATTGGCCAAACCAAGAACAAAGCTTGTACATATTAATCAGGCAAGTTTTGGCTATGATGAATTGATGACCTATGTAATACTGTATATTAACCTGACTAGATGAAGTCATTTAGGTTTAGCTACAATAGATCCTCACAGGTTACATGACTGTTGGCCTCCTATGGACCATACTCTATTCATGAAATAATAATAATAATGAAATACTGTGCTCAATAATGCCCTTGGTATTATAGCAATAACTATGATAGGTTAGACCCCTTCTAATAAGCTTAGGAAAGGAAAATTTCGACAATAATATTTAAACTTATACTACAACCTATTAAATGTTATTTGTAAGATAAGGTTGCAAGCATTTTCTTTCTGAAACCTTCTTCTCCTCATTTAGCGCTTTGCTTAGTTACTTGCTATGTGGTTATCACAGAATCTGCACGCTCAAATTCATGACATCATCGTGCACGGCCCGAAAACATGATTACGAGGACATCGGATTCTACCTGGAATTTACTGAACGCAAGGACCAAATACTCACGGTTCATTCAGGAAAGGTGAAACGAATAAGATGTTCTCGATAAAGCCTCTATCCTTTCCATAAATCACGGGTTTCTGAGGCTGGCTGTTCACATTCAAAATCCGGAAAAGTATGCACAGTATAACTGCGACAACTGCTAGAAGAACTGTGGACATTTTCTTTAACTAAGCCGATTGGTAATCACCACCAAGAAAATCTACATAATACAGTCAGAAACTATTACTCCTCTGTAATAAATCGAGGAAGTAATTATTTTGATAAACACACCCACCCCACACCACAACAAAATCGAAACTAGAAAATGTCAGTTCGTTCAGATCAGATAACTTCAGTCAGTTGCTGGTCCGTCCCTGTTCTTTCTAGAATCACTTGAAAGTACTTTTATTTGATTGGTGGATATGGTTTGTATTCCAGAAATGCTTTGATATGATTGGTGTTACTGCCTTGCTGCGCTATTGTCTGATTGGCTATTGTAATGTCAAAACATTAGTCATTTTGTTTTTTTTAATTGTATCGTTTGGAAGGCAAAGACTTAAAAAGTTATACGGTTTTTTAAGCTTTTCATACTCACGCCTACATCCTTTCGGGGTAGGCAGAGCGTACACAGCTGCAAAAAGTTTTGATCACAATTCGATTCTCGAGGTTGCGTTGTAGCAACATGCACGACTAATCTTCTGTAGTAGTAGTTGAGCTCCTCCCAGTTTTTAGTTGGTTCAGCGACTTGGCAGGCGGATTGTTGAGCGCAGTGTAAGATGTAATAATTCGACTGCTCATTCCATGTACAGTTTATCCCTTATTCGGTTTTTACGACACCTACGGGTAGAAATAACGTGATGTGATGGTTTGTGTTTAAAAATTTCCTGACAATGATAAATGGTTCCTTGTTTTAAATGGCAAGTTTAAGAGAAAATACAACAATTTAATTTTAGATTGTTTTATTAGAGGAAAATGTAAGTCTAACATAACTATTTACCAACAATAAACAAAACATCCACATAATAATGAGAGGGTTGTCTAACATTTGCGTTTTCGATATTGATTATTTTCAAATTTTAAACGAATTTTACCTAAAATGATTTCTGTGTTATTAAGTATTTAGTTTTTAATAATCTTACCATATTTGGAAATAATAAACAGTTTAATCGCATCACAAAATAGTAAGCTTGGCATATAAAATAATATCAGAGCTAGAATTAACATTTTTGTAGATTGTTTTAGTTATTTTAATTTTACAATTTACAAGGGAATAAACAAAAGTATTTAGGGGTTTGCTATTATAATACTTAGGTTATTGATAATTAGTTATATTAGGTCTTACATGATACGGCCAATTAACTTTCGAATACTAAAAGCTACAAGAATAAAAAATGAGAGATCGGCTACCGCAAACTTTTGAAACACAAATCCAATCGGAAATGTCAATATTTTGGATATAAAACTATCCTGAAAAAATAACTATTAATTGAATATTGCGTAAGTAATATACGAAAATAACATACGTATCGTAATACCAGTGTAAAAAGTGTATTTAGTTCAAAACTTTTTCGTGTAGAATAATCAAAAACTTGTGACATACAAATCCTGTATTACCTGATTTATAGAAGAAGGGGACCCGAAATAGTAACATTATTGTTGACATCTTGCTGAAATGGCATGCAATATGAAAAAGAAGCAAACAATAAAGTTGCCATTTCGGGTCATTTTCTTCTATGAATCAATGAAGTTATAACATTCTACAGTTCTATGACCACTTCCTGTTTACGCATCATCTTTTTTGTCAATAAATATTTGTACATACTTAAGAAATGACGGTGCAGAAACATTATTAGACGATATAACGTAAAACTAAGCTATCAACGCTAAACAAAGTAATCAATCTTAAAATAGTTAAAGGCGCATACCTAACGAAACATAGCTTAGATATAAAACAATTTTGTGATGATCGTGTTCTAACATTAAAATGTAATGGCAAAAATTAAATCAATAGCTTATCTAGCTAAATATCAATGTACTCTTAACAACAACTATGAATATTACTTAAAATAACATTAATAAACTGCAATTTAGGTTATATGTTTACAATTAATAAATAAGTTACTTTTAATACTTAAGTAAATCAAAGTGAGCTGCTGAACGATACATTTAGGGATATATAAAATTCTATATGACAGGGATAACTTGTGCCGTATACAAAATATGTTTCTGTATAACATTAGAAAGTCGTTCATTACTTTATATGTGACTTTCGTATCAAATACAGTAGTAAATAATGAATCTATAGTCGCGATTCGAGAAAACAATTCTCTTAAACTAACTTAAATTAGTGCTGTCAATTTCCATGAAATCGGTTTAGAAAAGGGCAGAAGATATCTGAGTCATGTCATGTTTAAATAATGTCAATGGATTCTTTGCCATTTCTAGTAAATTTACTCGCCATTGTTTTAATCGTTACCTTATTTTGATAGAAAACCTAGAAACTTAAAAAATAAAACTTAGAAGAAAAAACATTTTTAGTCGCAATCATCTCTTATTCTCTTTTAAGCTTGTTTGACTAAAATTTACAGCACTTATTTTAGTTACGTTAAGAGAATTGACTTCTCGCATCGCGGCCTATGTTTATATCATCAACAAAGCAGTTTAAACATTACTATAGTTTCTATACTTTACGAAGCTGTTTTATTGCTCAATGATTTATTATACCATTTTGTAAATTTTATATCCCGTGTAGACAAATTATTAACCCCTATGGTTGCACTGGCACCTATACATTCGATATTATTTCTAAATAAGTAATAGTATTAATAAGATATATACAGCGTTATTATTAAAGTTATGAAATACAATTTTGTCTCAAAGACGGGAATGGCTTCACATATACGTTGCGTTCTGTCCTTCGTTAGATACATTCAATCGATAGCACCACCATTCCATACCATTTCTTCTTATTTAAATAACTTAAGCCTAAATCTAAAGCTATGCAGAATTGCCGGAGTGTTTGCCATTCGTACGGGCAGTAATAAATAGTTCGTCAAATTATCAGTACTAGTTTGTACCACAGATAAGAAACAAATTAACACAGGCTAAAGCCGGGTATTCATTGGGGACAAAATCCCAGAAATACATCCGAAACAAAGTTCCCAACAAATATTCCCACGAAATTGCGAGAAACATTGTTTAAATGCGTATTCATTGGGATCATTTTTTGGGGACTTTTGTATTTATGCAACGTTTCGGAACTTTGTCCTAGAAACGTTCCCAAATGAATACCCGTCTGTACGCACTGTCTCATGGGTAGGCGGTCGTTGTGAGGTGGTGTGATGTCGTCAGCGTATGAGGCAGGTGAGGCAGAGCTCCGCCGAGCCGATGCAGTCGTCGTGGCAGAACGCGCCGCACTTCTTGCACAGGATCATCGCTCGTAGATTGCACACACACGACTCCTCCGCGCCCACGCTCCTACATCGCGCGACGCTCTGGGAAAATAAACCATCAGCATAAAACCCGAGTCCCTACAGTTTACGACATTGGGTATAAAAATAAAGGGTGCTCGATATAACCGTACCGTGAGTAAAAACCAGTTATGTCTTATAGTTTTAGTGATAATAATAAATAACCACGGAACCTTAGAATCAAGTGTTACGACAGAACAATGTAAAACACACCAAACCATGACATGATTGATGGAATCAAAACAATGTTGCCATCCATCACCCCGTACCAAAAAAATGGGTGCAATGATCATGTCGTATATTTTGTGTAAATGTCGTGTATTGTTTTGTACAAAACGTTATCGTGTTGTGCATTGATTATGTCGTGTATTGTGGTTCCCCTAAAATTCATAATCGTCATGAAAGCCAAGTAGATCCACGCGATTTGCATCTCAGCGGAGTGAAGTGGGGAGAGGGGCCAGCCAAACATAGGGAAGGAACAGATATGCAACCAATCAGATCAGAGCATGTTGCCACTCTAAGACCCTGTGCACACAGGCGACTTCTTTGTCGTATCCCTTTCATTTTCATCGGATAGTTTAAAGAGAATTCCGATTGTCGCCCGGTCAGATAACAAAAGCGCGCGTCAATAGTCGCCTGTATGCACGTAATAATTTTTTCTCAAACATGCTAGGAAATATGACAATTTCTTTCAAAAAAACAATCCAGAAAGTTTGACATTGTCTGTGATTTTGTAATTTCTGAACGATTTCTTTTTTACACAACTGCAATGGATTCCAATACAACTTTTCTGGCGCGATATCAAAATCGTTCAGAAATTACAAAATAAAAAAATAATAACTCCAAATCCACATCTTGACTTAGTTATCAGTAAAACAACTTTTTATATCAAATTACTATAAAATAAATTAAAATCTTTATTATTTCCTAGGTTTTTTTTTTGAGAAAAGCACTATGTAAGCCTCGGGGAAAATGACTTTTTCAAACTCTACTCGTCAATCAAAGTCTTATTTTCCGTCCTCGTCAACAACCTACTATTGAATACAGTCGATTTGTGTGATAGAGCTCATACTAACCACATTAGTATTTTGGTTCGCCGGCGGGGCACTGGACGCCCGCGGGGCGACGTTCGGTGTTCTCTGGACCAAAATGTACTGCCCGACATTGTTTGGCCGGTTTTCGTTCTGGAAATAAACAAGGCAAATTATGACCAAACATGATTTTTGATTCACACTTGTACTCATTTCACTTAGTTTTTATCATCATATAGGTCCCAACCTAGAGGAAAAAACACTAAGACTAAAATAAGAAATTGAAAAGGCAAGATGGTTCCGTGCTTCTAAGGGCACGTTAAGCCGTCGGTTACGGTTGCTATCTATGATCACTTAGACGGCCGTCGTGACACAACCACATCAGAGGCCTTGCAGTGTAGTAGGAGGTTGAAAACCTCTGAAACCAGGGTTCATCAGGTCGTTTGATGACTTGAGGTCAGTTAGTTACTTCCACTCAAAGAAGAAGTAACTAACTGACTCCGCTGGCTTAGCGACCCGTAATGGATCTTGGCCTCCGAAACGAGCCTTCGCCACTGACCCTTGTCCTGCGCGACCTCCTGCCAGCTGTTGACTTGGAGATCGCGCAAGTCAGTGTCCACCACATCTCTCCAGCGGTACCTCACAAAAGTCCTCGAAGAAGAAGATAGTCTAATACTTTTGCTACATGGTTTTGTGTTCTAGAAAAAATATGTTGCGCCGACTCCAACTGACTTGGCAAAAGGTTAGGAAGATGCTGGCTGTCACTCACCTCGGCGTGCACTAGCGGCGCGGGCCTGACGAGCGCGGCGGGGTGTCGCGGGGGCGGAGGGCGCGCGGGTCTCGTCAGCAGCGCGGGCGGCGGCCGCAGCTGTCCCCGCAGCGCGTCGCGGTTGGGGCTGTTCTGGATGACAGCCTGACAGATCTGGTAGCTACGCTCCAGGTTCACGGCGCCGGGTGGGACTTTGTTCGAGCTGCGACTTCTGGAAAGCGACGGGTTTTATCATAATCATAAACGGCACTGATATGATCTCGATCTGACAATACAAGACATTATGGTGAACAAATTCTTTAGTACCTGGTTCCATAATGAATGGAAATGGCGGCGTTTCCGTATATAGGGTTACTTTTAATTACGTACAATTATTTATTTATACTTACACAAAACTGAAGGACTTCTATTATAAACATTTCTTCGAAAATATGAAAAAAGAATGTAGACTTGTTGAAAAATTTCGTCACTTAGTAGGTATGGGAGATCCAATTTCTTTTCAGATTTTAAATTAAAACACGCCTCTAACATCTTTGCTTCAGGACATGACTTACCTGTTTGATTCCTTCCCACTTTTGGACTTCTTCCCATGCCGAACGCTTTGCGCCATCGTAGTTGAATTTATAGGGGGATTGGCAGCAGTGGTACTTGACACCAGGCTTGTAGCAGGCTCCTCCTGCTTTATAGAAAGCTCTTTCATCGACTGTGAACTTTCAGAAGAGTTTGAAGACTCCATATTAAAGTTTGCGTCCCTCTCTTCTTTATACATACAGTTTTCGTCATTTATATTCGAGTCGTCCATACTGGTTTTGGAATCTTCGCTAACGTATTTCGCACTGTCGTTGGTAATGTTTGGAAATGTGTGCAGTGTGATTATATTTTCGTTCTGCGCCCAGTTGTTTTCGTTTTTCCAGAGGACAGCTGAGTTTTTTGGTTTGGCTGGGTCCTGCATGTTGTCATCTGGGTAGGACACCATCTGTAAAAAAGGTAACGAAAGGTGAAGAAAATTCAGCACAACATTATGTCTGCAGAATATTTCTTAGCATAACAAAGTTATAAAGTTATTCCTGTAAAAGATATCATAGAATAGTAGTGTATGATATGAAGTTCTTCCATGAAATAAAAATACCATGTAAAAATAAGGAAAAGTAATGTTATTTTTGTACTTACAGATGTGTTGGTGACTTCCATCATTGGTATTGATGAGTTTTGTGTCATTGGCATTGTTACAACTGCTGTTACATCTACAAGAAATAACAAATATGTTGGTTAGTTTGATACAACACAAATAAGAACAAAACAAGTCAGGCAGCTAAGAGCTACACAAATACAGTTGAACATGTCAAATAAAACATAAATAGAAATCAAACTACCTTCAATATAAAATACTTACTTGTTTCACTCATGTAAGATGACAGCTCCATTAGGTTTGGATGGGGAGTGTATTTTGCATCTTCACTCTCTGAAAATGAAATAAAAATACATGAAAATGAATAGAATTATAAATGGGTGTAAATGTTTTTGTCATTAACACATTGCTTAGAATAGCATCACCCCATATAATTCCCGTGGGTGTCGTAAAAAGCGACTAAGGAAATTGAGAGTACAGGTTTTTGAATTACTCTCAAACTTTTTTCAGATGTGGTGTAAACGGCGATGTTTACAACTGTTTATGCTCTGCCTTCCCCACAAGGGGTATAGGCGTAACATGTGTGAAAAGTATGTATTAACACAAATGCTCAAACTTACGTGATGTTAGTATAGCCAGGCCACCAGTCTCCATGATAAATGATTCTGCATCTTTGAAATGTTCATCATAAAAATTCTGAACATTATCAATGGGTCTTATCTTCTCTTCACATTTAGAAGATTCTTCTTCATTGTTAGTACTGCTCTGCTCATTAGTTTGAGATACAGGACATTCTATTTCTTCTATAAATTCAATGTTATATGTTGTATTCTTTTCTTCTGATGGTTTTTCTAATGGGGATTCTTCAGTAGTATTAGATTCTGTTGCTGCAGACTCCTGGGCCATCTCGGGCACATAGTCATTCTGTGCTTCACTGACTGGAGACATTTTAAAGACTTCCTTGACAGGGCTTGGACTGGCTTCAGTTTCTACATTATTTGTCACAGTATTTACACAGGGACTGGATTCTACATTCATATTAGACTCACTAACAATATTACTACTTATATTGCTTTCTATTCTTAAACTAGACATGGAAGACACACTTCTGTCATCAAATTCATAGACAGATGGAGTGGCTTTACTGTCCTCACTGTTAGTGTCTACATGCTCTTGTTCAGAATATATGTGAAGCTCTTCATTTTGACAAGGTGTTTCATTGTTGTAATTAGTTTCAGCATCTGATGCATTACTCGCAGATTCTGTGTTGTGTGGCAATAAATTTGCATTATTCATTTCATAGTCTTCTTCAAATTTTATCCTCTTTATGGACCCGTAATACTCGTCAGTATCACTCAATCTCTTAGAAGTTTCGGATATATTACTGTCAGCTTCTATTTTGTCTTCTTCACAGTCCTTGGAAGTGCTGTTTTCTTCAATGGTGACCACAGTGAGGTCCAGCTCTGCTTTTACTTCACTGCGCTCACACTCCGGCTCAGGTAGCAAGAGAGGATCTACTGGAGTTGTAGATACAGAATCATCCTGCCTTGGTACTGAAGGTGAATCAGAGAAACTAAATTCAGCCTGACAGTCCACATAGCCTTGGTTGTTCTTAACATGCTTCAGGGGGAGTAAGTCTGGTACAGGCACTGTTGCCTTACTGTTTACTGCCAGAGATTCATCAACATCATCAACCTTTGCTGATGACCTTGTCACAGCACCAACTGATCTCATCCTTTTATTGCTTGAAGATTTGCTCTTCTTAATCTTTGGAACAGTACTGCTGCTTGTTATAGAAGCTGTTGGTCTTAACTTTATTGTAGTTTTCAAAGATGGTCTCTCAGAATTCAAGCTTATTGAAGATTTCTCTCTCCTGGACTTTTCACCCCAAATGGGTTCAAAATGTTTTAATTTCCAGGGATCTATTTTGCTTTTCTCTTTTTCAGCCTCAGTCTTCATTTTTTGTTGATTTTCAGGTGTAAATTCACCCCCAGAGAGGCATTCTTGCCATTCCAGGCAGGCACGGTTAAAGAACTCATTGTTAAGACTAGATGAGCTCAGGCGGCCTGAAGAGCTTGGACGGTCCACATTGGGAAGTAGCTGCCCCAGCTTATACTGATACAATGGTGGAAGAAGTGAAAATGTATGTTTGTTTAGTAGAGCTCTTATATTTGTGTTGACTAAGATAGAGTCTGGTGTTTCTAGATCAATACATCCTTCTCTCGTTTGCTGTAACTGGGCTGCTGTTGATAGTTTCTTTCCGCTACGTTTTCTAGGTTTTAGGCAAAATCCTGGTATACTAGCCAGCACCTCTCGCATAGTGGAAGGTTTTGTTGTAGTGGAGCTGGGCTCTGAATAAGAAGAAGCAGCCATCCATTCTCTGGTTTCTTGAGGAGGTGGTGGTGGTAATGGTTTTACTATTATTCTAGGTAAAGGCCTTGAATGGCTGGAACTCTTTTTCCGTCGTTTTGACTGCTTTCTGGAGGAGTGTTTACTGACTTTATCAGTGTCTTCGGGTATTCGTATTACTGAAAATTGTTCGTTGTTGTTGCTCGTAACGTACTTATTGTCCGACGAATTGTCGGAGTATTCCATGTCGTTCGGTTGAGCATTAGATGGTGATACGTCGAGCTCCATTGTTGCATTACCTTTGTATCAAACCACTTCCTCAATAACAGTGCATTCGTAAAACTAACATTGATCAACTTGCCGATAGCAATCACTGTTTCAACCCATAATATGTGCACTCAGCTAGTCGAATATGTTGAAATTCTTAGTTTCAAGAAAGGGATAATCAATCATTACTTAGAGAACCTGGTACAATCTTCAAATTATATTGGAAAATGCGAATTTTCACGTGAAAAGGGCGAAAATAAATTGTCACAACAACGCAGAAAATGGATTCTTGTTATTTTTTTAATTTGTGTTGCCATACACAAAATTGATGAAATGTTAAAAAACCGGTACTAGTATTGACTGTTCTGCGTGACAACACTATGTATCGTAACTGCTATTCAGTAGCTAGTACATTACTTTATTTTTTACAAATGGCAAACATTTCAGGCACGCCCCGGCCCCGGCCTCCTTCTTGCTTGTCTATGGATTCGCCATCTTGTTTTTGAACTCACGCCGTTGTTCTGTGAACGTGTGATGTGAAAAATTATATTTCAAACTGAATTTTGTGTGTTTAGTTATTTCCAAATAGTGCACGTAAATAATGGGCAGAGGAAGGTAAGTCAGATTGAGCTAGATAATGTCTCTGCATTGCACTAGAGTTCATCCTCCATCTCTATGAATGCCGTGCAGGAATGCTAATCGACTACGGAAATATGAATTAGCGTAAGGGACATTTTGGCGATTTTGAGTTATATATATCATTGGATTCAGAATTTTGAGCTCTATCGAATGGTATATATAACTTTTTGATATCTTGAAAAAAATGTCGCTTACCTTAAAAAAGTGAAAACGTTTAAAAATCAGGATAAAAAGTACTGTGGGACATAAAAAATGATATACGTCCCATACGTTAAATTTTTCATCATATCAGCCAAATGATGTTCCTTACACTATTACAAATACAAGTTTTTATGTCCGATATGCATCTTACATTAATTTCTAAAATAAACATTGGCCCTTACGCAGGCAAACAAACTTTAATAATAAGGTAGGAAACCAAAATAACATTACACTATTATCTTACACTGCCTGCAAATAAAATACCTTTCATATTTTTTTTATAAGACTTCAGATTATCTTTGTGAGCACTTATTTTATAAGATATTAAAATCGCCCGAGAAAATAGAAATTAATGTAAGGGACAAAGTAACAATTTTTTTTGGAAAGAAGTTAAAGTAACGTACATGACATTATCAAATGTTTTGAAAAATGTTAATGTAACGTACATTTTTTGACAAAAAATGAGGTAAAATTGCAGCAAAAGACACAGATTTTTCAAAGTTTTGAGGCTATTTAATTATTAAAATATACTTATACTTTATTTTACTTACTTTTTTCAATGAAAATTTACAAAAACAAATTGAAAAGTATGTTAATTAAATAAACAAAATGAATGGTTAGTAACATAAAACCATGCTATCTCATTTTTATTGCTTTCATTTATTCAATCTTCCATATAAAATCAATGAAAAATTAAAATTTCTGACCGTTACTATAATGAACACAAATTAAGTATTGTTGAAAAATTGCTTGTTGAATACGGTGTTACTATGTTTGGGTGACTAAAAACATGTTCATATTGTGATATTAATATTTTTAAATATTAAGGATTATAATTGAAAAGTATGTTAATAACAATACAATATTGCGCAAAACGCAAAACACAAAGATATGGTTTTTATAGAATTTGTCGTTTTATTTGTTAAAATGTTTTTTTATTTATTACAAAAACATTATAAATTATTAGAATACTTTAAAAATTAATACATAAATTGGCGTGATGAGAAGCTGAAATAGTATACACGACTCATTATATTATAACACGATCGAGCAAATCGGGGATCATAGCAAGGTACTGAAAATGGGTCATCTAAATTCTTCGAATGGTAAAACCGTCACCTCATGTCGAGAGATTCTTGCTGTAGTCGAGGATTTCTATGAAAGTCTCATGCATCGCATGCACCCGGACCTTTATCTGACGTGAGAGATACCATTGTTCTCTTCCACCACCTTACTCTTAGACAGCTTAAGAATACAAAGACTTGTAAAAGTGTGTGTTGAAAGACGAAACGTTTCTCAGGAAGAAACGTTCCCCAGAAACTATAAGGTCGATTTTACTTCTGGTCCACGTCTATAACCTGTTTTCGAGAGTAGTCACCAATCGTTGTCATAAAAAATTTACGCCTTCATGTTTTGTGCTTCCACTAGTACTTAATTTGTTATAGAATTCTAAATATTACAGTCAAAACCTTGTATTGTTTTTATTAACTTACTATAATTTTGTTTAACTAACAAAATTTCAACGTAGTTTAAGTTTTGAATATGTATTTTACTGTCAAAGATTAAATAAAAAGTTCCTGTTTGTTTTATTATGCTAAAGACGTTATTTTTTATCGTTCAAAAAGTTTTCTAACGCTTTTAATTCGCTTTTAATTCTAATATTTCTCACAATAAAGTATAAATTATGAAATTGAACCACATAAGAAGATGTTTATGTTGTTTGTTATACTACATCGTGTCAGAGACGCATTTCTAAGTGTATTTCATTTGAAAACAATTAGTTATAATAAAGTTTTGGCAAAAACTTTTCATAAAATCCTATAGACGCGGTGTCCTTCACTGCAAATTTACCTCGTGATCGATGATGAAATGTACGTTACATTAATTTTTTTCAAAATTTTCGGAGATTTTAGCAGAAAAAATTAACGTAAGGGACATGCCAATTCCTAAACTACAGGGATATCCCAGATGATGATAGATTTAGCATAAAGAACTCAAAATTCTAAGGAATTTTGCCATAGAAGTCATTTGGATCGGACAAGAAACAAAAAAGATATAAAGAATTTTAAAAAATTGCAATCGTTTTTTGGCTCTCCTGAAAAATTGCATTTTGTCCCTTACGCTAATTCATATTTCCGTAGTCGTAATGTTCTATGAAATGATTTGTAGGGACCGCAGTCGTGATAGACGCCGCAGTCGGAGCCGAAGTAGGAGTAGGAGCCGTAGTCGCAGTCCTGGTTATGGGCTAGGTGGTGGCGGCGGTGGCGGTGGCAGAGGCTATGGCGGCGGTGGCGGCGGCGGCGGACGCAGGAACAATCCCGGAGCCAACCTACGAAAACCGAAATGGGATCTCAACAGACTCAAACCATTCAAAAAAGATTTCTACGTTCCTCACCCTGACGTAGAGAACAGACCAGTCCAGTAGAAGCTTGGAGGAGTGAAAATGACATTACGCTCAAAGGCCGCAATATTCCGAAACCTACACTAACGTTTGATGAAGCTGGTTTTCCTGACTATGTTATGGACGAGATTGATAAAATGGGATTTTCTAAACCTACCCCAATCCAAGCTCAAGGTTGGCCCATAGCCCTCAGCGGTCATGACATGGTTGGCATTGCTTCTACTGGTTCTGGTAAAACACTTTCTTATATTCTACCAGCCATAGTACACATTAACCATCAGCCAAAGTCCAGTAGAGGTGATGGGCCCATCGCTCTGGTATTGGCACCAACTAGAGAGTTGGCTCAACAAATTCAAGAAGTTTGTGACAAGTTTGCAAACACTTCTAAGATTCACAACACATGTTTGTTTGGCGGGGCTCCCAAAGGTCCGCAAGCTCGTGACTTGGATGCTGGTGTGGAAATTGTCATTGCTACCCCAGGTAGATTGCTGGACTTCTTGGAAAGTGGAAGAACTAATCTCAAAAGGACTACATACTTAGTATTAGATGAAGCTGACAGAATGTTAGACATGGGTTTCGAACCCCAAATAAGAAAAATCATTGAACAGATCAGACCAGACCGACAGACACTTATGTGGTCAGCTACCTGGCCAAGGGAGGTGCAAAGTTTGGCATCAGAATTCTTGAAGGACTACCTACAAATAAATGTGGGATCCTTGCAATTGGCAGCTAACCACAACATTTTACAAATCATTGATGTTTGCATGGAGTATGAGAAAGAAACTAAATTGAGCACACTTCTAAAAGAGATCATGGCAGAGAAAGAGAACAAAACAATCATTTTCATTGAGACTAAGCGGCGGGTAGATGACATCACCAGAAAAATGAAGAGGGATGGGTTAGTATGACATCAGAATTCCAGACATTTTGTCTAATAAAATTGCATTTGCATATTGGGCTGCGTTATGCATTTTATGATACTTATATTTCTTTTTTCTCTAGGTGGCCTGCAGTATGTATTCACGGAGACAAATCTCAAAATGAGCGAGACTGGGTATTACAAGGTAAGACTTAGAGATAAGTAGAGCTATTGGAATGAATTTTAATGACATTTTATTTTGTAATTGAAAATTTTACACATATTTAATGATTAATTTATTATTTTGAAATAAAACAATCTTTTACAATTGGCAACATATAAAATATCTAAATAAGCAATAGCGATGTGGGAGTCGAGAAGCGGTATCGGACTGGATAGTGCATGCAGCCATGCGCCCGGTGAGGGGCGGTCCTCGAGTCCGCAGACATGCAGCTCTATACTGACCCCTGTCTGCATGTGCAGGCCGTGGAGCTGCGGCGCGCGGCGCGCGGCGGAGGCGGCGGCACGCGCGCGCCATCGCCGCCTCACCCCCGGCGGCGGCGTCGCGCCTGCGGCCGCGTCCGTACCGCACCGCCGCTAGTTGTCGGGCTAGTTGACTAAGCCCTTCGGTCTGACATGCGGCCGTCTGAGCCGCTTCTCGCACTGGGCGCGGCGAGGCTCGCCCCTCGCTCGCGGCGCGCGCAGGGCGCAGGCCCGCCCCGCCGCCTGCTCGACGCACCGCGCGCCTCGCGCCCCGCCCGGCGCCACGCGGGCCCGGCTGCCCACGCCCACGCCCACGCCTGCCCCTCGGCCTCCGGGGCCTTGTGTGCTCTCGATTGTCTTATTTATGTACATTGCCCATCACGATTATACTGGAATCGTGCTTCTACTTTAGTAAGTCACACGCAAGATTACAATGCTTTGCTTAGAACATCTCCCATTACACCTCTGGAGGCAAAATTATTCTAAACTCCATAAATGGTATCCGACATTTTAGTATGGAGCCTGGCATACCTACCAGACAAAAAAAAGAAAAACTAAATCTCGCGACCAGAGCTGAAACATGTTGCATTCGATAGAGCATAAAAATACAAACCAAAAGTGTACTTTGATAAAAAGTCGTAATAGTTGTATTTTCGGAGATATAGGTACGGATTTAAAAGTCGAAAAAAATACTTTTTCAATATTCATTTTCTTTTGCTTTCTTAAGACCTACTTCAAAATATTATACTAATCCAGTGGCGGATTAACCCTTAAGCAAAATAAGCAATTGCTTGGGGCATCACGTCTTGGGGGGCACCAGAAGAAGCACCATTTTTTTTTCGTTAATACGTTCCGGCCTTAGCCCCAAACTCCACAGAGAGGACAAGGAAAGGACATAGGACGTAGGGCATGACGCTTGACGTTTGACATCGCGACGTTTCCATACAAAATGTACGCTAGTTTATATATATAAGTCTATGAATGTACGAAAAAGTATTGACAAAGGCACACACAAGCGTCGCCAAAGCGTCGCATCTATGACAGCTAGCGTCAAAAACTAAGAACAATAGATATTTGACGATCACTTGTCTGTCAACTGTCATTCTTACGTCCTATGCCCTCGCCTTTTTGGTGGAGTTTGCGCCTTAGGGTATCACGTCACATGTCTCCATTAGAAACTGCACCACATGAAGTTTCTAAAACTAAATTTGAAAAATTGCGCGCTATAAGTTGACATTTGGTCAGCGGGTTCATGACCCCGCTCGCGCTTGCTCATTCGCTGCCCGCTGATGCATTCGGCAATGAGAATGCCACCGTTTTGCAGCTAGCCAATCCAAACCAAACCACCCCAGCCCCGCGGCCCCGTTTCGCTAATCTGTCAATCAGCGTTCTTCTTCTTTTCGTGTGGGACACCGAGTCGTTCAACGACGAATCAGCGTTGCCAACCGGGTGCATTTTACACATTTGACGTACTATTTTCAGCTCCCATGCATGTGTCCTGGCCTCTCATAGCTAGCTGTAATAACTCAAACAATGATAGAAGTGAGCGCTGGCTTGCTATTCATTTATCGGAATGTAAAATTGATTTTAAAAAATCTATTCGAGCGTCAGACAGAAAGCTATATTACATCTCTCTTGCTCTAGCTAGATGAACTTAAAAGCATTCTTTTCCACACCACAGACAGAGATGGATTAGCCACCTAGTCGTTGTGGTGTAGTGTCACACTACCCATCCCCGTTCGAAAGTGAGTTACCAGTGCTTCTGCCTACTCTCGGTCGTCACGTAGGGCTCTGTTGAGCACCCGTAGCCTGGCCTCCCACCAGCGGGGGGGCTTTACGCAGACCAGGCTAACCAGCTACCAGCGCCCCACGCTCAAGAGTCGCGACACACCCAAGCTACCTCGTGGGTTCAAGACGCCCACGTTCATCGTGGACGCCATCCACGCCGGGTTCGATGGACCCGCCTCTCGTCACCTACTGCCGCCGCAATAGCGATAACCGCTGCCTGCTTCTCCCTCGCCGTCTCCGCTGTCCCAGCGTGAGCCGTGGGACAAGAAACAATAGGACCTGCTCGGCCTTTAGCACGCCGTCGCATGGCACACCACCCTGAATGCTCTCAGGGAGAGTGCTGCAGCCGTGCAGGCGGGAGCGCATAACTCACAGCTCACAGAAAAGCGTACCCACGAAACATCTTCCATCTCATCGATCGCCGAGTACCCGCACGGTTTCGGCTACGAGGGTCACGTCGCCGCTGTCCATGCCCCTGCTGAACAACCCGGGTACTGGAGACAGCCCAGCCAGCGTCGACATCTGCCCAGACATCCTATGCGCCCAGGCTGACGATGCCGAAGCCTACGCCCCGCAAACCCAGGGAAGACGCCGACACCTGCACCCACGATATCCATAGAAGACGGGGTGTAAAAAGAAGCCGCCGCTGATAGTGGTCGATCTGCTCGCGAACTGGAGCCACCACTTCGGCGAGCCAAAGGCGGAGCTCGGTCATGCGCCAAACATGCGGCCCTACAGGTCCACAGGGTTTTGATTCCTGGCGCAAGGCGAACAGAAATTCCGCGTTTACCAGTGCTAGTTTACCGCGCTGGAGGGCTCCGGAACCAGAATATCTTGTTGTTCGCCTACGCAACGCGCCTCCGAAAGAGCGGCCAGTTAAGAGCGCGATTAGAGACCTCCCCGTAGACACAGACCCTGAGGACATCCAGAAGGAGCTGACCACCACCCTGGGCTACGAGGCGGACTACGACACTACGTGCGCCCCAGCAAGTGTGCCAACTGTGGCAGCTCGCACCTGGTCAACAGTCTCGCAGTACGCTCTTACGAAGCCCGTCGAACTGAAGAGGATGGAAGCGGCACCGCAGGGAGAAGCTAACATGGCTGGATCCCTTATGGCGGCTGCCAACAGCCCCTCCGGAACTACGACGACGAAGAAGCGGAAGCCTAGAAGGCGGAGGTGGAAGCACCGGGCCAGCCACGGGTTCTTTGGTACCCCACAGAGTACATCTCAGGGGGTGAAGCCGAAACACAAACCGGCCTGAAGACAAGAGAGCTCACGAGCAGCCGTCCTAGCAGAGAACAGAAAGGTCCTGATCAGTGCAATCTGGACCCCTCACTGAGGTCCAGGTCGCGCTCCGCACGGGGGTGGACGCGACCTTTATCGTCGCCTCCAGCGCCTGATCCCATCATACGGCGAGGTCATGGCCGCCAGGATCAACTGGAGGCTCTGGGACCCAGACAGGCTGCTCAGGGTGGTGCTGTACAGATGATAAAAAATCAAAGCTGTTCCTACGGATAGGGGGGCCCACAGGCATGGATTGCTTGGGGCACCAAGTGGTCTTAATCCGCCCCTGTACTAATCAAATTAACAAACCGAATTAAAGTAAAACTTAAAGGGGTCAGTCGAATATGCCGCCCCGTGACATTCCCAGCGCAAAGGTGCCCATCACACTCGCCGCGTTACCACGTTGAATGGCAGAAATGACCCGGAGCGGGGGTCGCATCCTCTCTCCCTCCTTAAGTATATATTTATTAATATATTGACATAAGTATATGCTTATTAATAAAATCAATCTTATTCTAATGTAATACACACTAAAAAGGTTTGATTGTGTTAATTTATATTCAAGACGAAAGCTGATTTGCCTGAAATGCAGTCGCCGTAATCTCTCTATGCAATCTCCTATAATTAAGGTGCTATTCCGAGCATCGCGACAGATGACAACTGCAGACGACACGTGTAGCGTCAGCAGGTAGCGGTAGGTATCTTCCTTTTGTACGGCACGGCATGTGCAGTGTATGTGTAATCGATAAACTCCGAAACTACTGGACCGATTTCCAAAATTCTTTCACTATTAGAAAGCTACAACATCTATGAGTAATATAGGCTACTTTATACTACGGGAAAATTCCTCATTCTCACGGCAAAACGGTCAGCAGCAGGAAAACGGGAAAATAAAGCGGATATTACCCAAATTAGCCTAACCGCTTTACCGATCTTCGCGAGATTTGGCACTGATATTGCTAGCATATTTAAGACGGACATGGACTACTTTTTGTCCACCCTTGAGGATCTGTAGTACCTGATGGGAAGCACCAGGAGCACAGCTAAACTGTATGATATACGAAAATGGCTTCAAAGCAAATGTTGTTCAGCATGACGGGACGCTTCTGCAGGCGCATGGTCATCGAGGATTTGAAGTATCTGATGCAGACCGCCAGCATACCATTTAAACTCTAAGAGATAGGGCAATGGCTTTAAAGTATAAGAAGTTCAACATAACGGGCCGCTTTTGTTGGCAAATGGTCATCTAGGATCTGCAGTACCTGATGTAGGGCACCAGGAGCAGAGCTAAACGATATAAGATACTAAAATGGATTCATAGCAAAAGTAGTTCGGCCTGACGGGGCGTTTCTGCTGTCACAGAGTCATCGAGGATATGAAGTACCTGATGTAGACCACTAGCGACCCATCTAAACTATAAGGGATACGGTAATGGCCTCAAAGGAAAAGTTTTTTAGCATGAAGGGCCGCTTTTGCTGGTACATGATCATAATGCGACACTTCTGCTGAAACGGAGTAATCGACATTTTACTACGAGGAAAGCTCCAATTTCTACGGAAAAACAGGTAAGTAGCAGCGGGTGAAACCGCAGGGCGGGCCGCTAATCTTAAATATAAATAAGCACAATTTAACGTTTTTAGTGTGTATTACATTAGAATAAGTATTATTATAAACAAGCACATAATTTGGAAAAGAAAACAATATTAATATTGAAAACTAAAAATTACTTTTAAATCCATATATCTCCGAAAATACAACTATTACGACTTTTTATCAAAGTATACTTTTGCTTTGCATTTTTATGCTTAATCGATTGCAACACGTTTCAGATCTGGTCGCGAGATTTAGCTTTTCTTTTTTTTTGTCTGGTAGGTATGCCAGCTGTGTCGGTTGCTCTTTAATAATCGTTTTGTTTTATTTTTTCGTTATTTTTAAGTAATGGTAAGTACATGTTGTAATATTTTTGTATTTACGTATTTTATTTTATCTGACAAATAAAACTAAATATCATGTTAGACTAACAGTTAGAGGTATAATGTGAGATGGTATATAATTTAGTTGTACTGTGATGATTTATGTTACATGAAGAAACTACATATTTTTGTATGTCTTATACTTTGATTTCCTTTATAAAAATGTAATAGGTACCTGATGAATATCTGGTTTGATGTAGTCATATCATTTCTGGATCTTCACTTGGTTTTTAAATTCACGACATTGACAAATTGACAAGAATAAATTAAGGATTTTAGGGACATTTTAATCCAAATACTTTAGCAAATAAAATTGAATGAACAGAAAGTTTCTTTACAACAATAAAGTCAGTTCTGTGTGCTCTACACATCACAGACTAACAACTAACATAAGTTTCAACTTACAGATTTTCGAACTGGGAAAGCTCCCATACTAGTAGCAACCGACGTCGCAGCTCGAGGTTTAGGTAAACATATTTAACTATTTTCTATTTCTTTTATTATTTCTATTGATAAACTCGATTCCAAGTTGTATTTTTACATTTGCCGTGTGGCGACAGCTTAGCATAAGCCCATGTCTTTCCTATCAGGTCTTCTGAATGTCTCTCAAGTTTTTGTCAGATTTTGTGGAAATAGCCATTATCTACAGCCCTGCCCACCTCGCATATAGGGATATAGGCGTGATTTATATGTACGAATATTTACATTTCAGACGTGGACGACGTAAAGTTCGTAATAAACTTCGACTACCCGAGCAACTCGGAAGACTACGTGCATCGTATCGGTCGCACGGGGCGCACGAACAAGACTGGAACCGCGTACACGTTCTTCACGCCGTCCAACGCGGCGAAGGCGGGAGACCTCGTCGCCGTGCTGAAGGAGGCCAAACAGGTCGTCAACCCCAAGCTGCAGGAGCTGGCTGAACGGGGAGGGGGCGGCGGGCGACGTGAGTATCTTTAACCTAATTCGTATTTGTGACTTTGAATTTTTGTTCTTTACATCATCACCTAGCTGCTCTTATCCCAAATGAGTTGGGGTCGGCGCTATATGTTTTGTTAGAACACACAATCATGTAGCAAAAGGATTTGGCTATATTTTATAACATCAACCTTCTTTGGGAATGCTATTGTAGGTGGTTACCGCCACCATTTCACCATAGTCGACAGATATTCAGCCGAGGTCAAAACTCTACGTTACCTTTTACGAAACACCCTAAGTGGACAGTGGCGGATCCAGGGGGGGGTCATGGGGGACATGACCCCTGAGCCGGGCCCAGTACCTTGACTAAGTGGTGATATTATTGTTTACATATTGACAATGTCTTTTTTGTCTATGTCAAATACAAGATTCCATTCAATTACATAAGCAAAAGCCGGCATATGGCAAAAAATCGTCGACTTCATTTGGCCATCGTCCTAAGCTGATCCAGGTTTTTGGCCAAATCCAAATGGCCGAAATCTTCATGGAAACGAGGAGAAGGGGTACACCCTGATCTGGGGTAGAGTTGGACACCCTAAGGCATCGGACGCCCTGAAGGATGGGGTAGCATTAGACAGCTTAAACAGCAGGATTGCCTTGGTTGTCCTGGAGACAGACACCATAGGAGCAGGATGTACCACTAGACGCTCGGGAGGACGGGAGTTAGCGTCAGACGCCCTGGAAATCCAACGCCCGCCATCTTTAATCCTCCAGAGTGTCCGACGCCACCCACGCCCGCCAAGGCTTCCGACGCTACCTCCCACCCTCCAGAACGTCTAAAGCTACCTCCTGCCTCTCAGGGTGCATGCCACTACCTCCAACCCTCCAGGGATGCCCTTTACGGCAAGGGGTAACGCCGGAAGCCCAGAAAAACCAACGCCCGCCACTTTTTATCCACCAGAAAGTCCGACGCCACCCTCGTCCTCCAGGGCGTCCGTCGCTACTTTGTAACACAATATTAGGTCCGACTCTACCTCTTCCCGACTACGGCGTCCCTGGAGAGTTGGAGGTAGCGTCAGTCACCCTGAAAGGTAGGAGGTAGCGTTGCACGTGCTGTGGGGTGGGAGGTAGCATCGGTCGCCCTGGAGGACGTGGGTAGCGTCGGACACTCTGGAGGATGAAAGATGACGGTGGTTGGATTTTCTGGGACGCTACCCCCTGTCCTCCAGGGCGTCCGACGCTACCTCCGATTCTCCAGAGCGTCCGAGGCAATCCTGCTGTTCGGGCTGTCTGATGTTACCCCCTGCCCTTCAGGGTGTCCAACTCTACCCTTAACAGATGTGCCTAACATACCTCTTCACTCCTCGCTCCCGTAAAATGCAAAGAAGTCATAATAGTAAACAAATCTAGGGTTTCGGCCAAAATCCTAGCTTTTTGGCCAAAAACCTGGATCAGCTTAGTCTACGATTATGCCATATGCCGGCTTTTGGCCAAAAACCTAATATACTCTTCCATTATACTGCGACACATACAAATATACAGGCTCTCGAAAAACATATCCCTCCTTCTGAGGCAAGCGGGACAAATTAAAGTACCTATAAAATTGTCTATGTGTCCCCCCCCTTGAGCCAAGGCTGGATCCGCCGGTGTAAGTGGACTAAGGATGGCGGTATTCTTAGCCACTACCACACGATTTTTGTTCTTTATAATGATACCATTAATGTGTGTTATGTTTTCCAGGTCACCGCGGTCGTGGCGGAAGGTTCCGCCGTCGACGGTCGCGGTCGCGCAGCCGGTCGCCGCGCCGCCGCCGCTCCCGCAGCCGCTCGCGCTCGCGGTCCCGGTCCCGGCGCCGCCGCCGCCGCAGCTCCACGCGCTCCTCGCGCTCCAAGTCCTCCAGGTCGTCGCGCTCCGCTCACGCTCGCGCTCGCGCTCCGCTCCCGCTCAGGCAAGTGCAGCCCAACAACCACGCGCCCGCCGCACCGCTGCTGCCCGCCCCCACCCCGCCCCCGACCGCTGCTGCCCACCCCATCGGCCCAGCTGCCCCCGGGCGCCGTAGAGAAGAACGTCACCAAACCCCGCAGAACCCCCGCCTTCCCGATTCGATCAGCCGCGCTCGAACAGACCCGAAAACGCGAACCCTAACTACGAAACAGCAACCCGAAATTCCGTCCTCATGTCCATGAACCCCAGATGAATATGAGCGTCCCCCTCCTATGAACGGACAGCCTTTCGTGATGCCCCTACTTCCCGCCGAGCAGTACGGCGTGATGGTCCCCGCCTTCCCCCAGCGCGCTGCTCGCGGGCGGCGGCGGCTGGCCGCGCAGGCCGCCCCGCCGCCGCCCCCTCCCCCTCCTCTGACCCGACACAGAACGGTGCTCAAAATTACGCTCGGGGCTGGAGACGGCGGCCACGAGTCAGATTCCAGGAAGCGAGGACCTCGCTCCGGCGGGCTCGGCGGCCAGGCGGCCCCGCACGGGGCCTCGGCGCCGGCGGCCCTCCGCGACGGCGGGCTCGGCTCCGGCGGCGGCCTGGGCTCCGGCGGCCGGACCCCTCCGCTCCAAGGGCGGCCGCGACCGGCGGCGGCGCGGCGGAAGAGGACGCCACCACGACCACGACGACGCGCCCGACGACTCGGCTGGCGGGCTCGGCTCGCACGGGCTGGGCGGCCTGGCTGGTGGCCCCGCCGCCGGCCCCGCGCCCGCCCGCCCTACGGCTACGACGCCTCTGGCGGTCGATGTACCCATGGGGCCAAATGCCGCGCATGCTCCCCCTCGCTCCGGCAGAATTCGTGCAAGGCCCGAATTTCACGGCTTTCGGTTCATACGGGCCGAAAAACAATACTAAAAAGAATGATCAAGGACAAGGATTTGATCAAGGATATCATGGATATCAGAATGGCATGCTGCAGGGTAACGGCCTCCAAGATGCGGGTCCCGGAAGGCCGTTCGGAGCCGGTATGGGCCAGGACCACGGTGCGCTGGCAAACGGCTCCATGGGGTACCAAAACGACCGCCAGAGGAATCGCCAACGACGGTGAACCAAGAGGTTTGTTGCACTTGCAAACCAATGATCACTCACCCTGTGTAACTTGTAACAATTCACGTAAGATGTTATACAGAAGAAAGTCTCAAATGAACCATACGAAATTGATAATACTTCTTATGTATGACACCTTATACCACACATTTAATATAAACTAAACTGTTTACGATTTTTAAAACTTAAAGCAATGTTTTAACGATACTGTTGTTTATTACAGAAAACGGGTACAACGGGGACTCTCGCCGGCGCAGAAGGCGATAAGAAGCAACCTGCAGTGATCTGGCACTTGATTGTGAATTACTTAGGCCTGTAACTAGAGAATAGGTGTCCACATAGAGTTCCATTCCAATGTATTTACTAAATTTTAACACCACTTAAAAATTCTTATAATATTGGCGATTTTAATGTGCTTTAGTAGTTTCATTGTAAATATCATTAAATAAAATAAGATGTCTTTTTCTGCTTTTGAAGCAGGATATTTATAATTTCGATGTATACAGACAAGTACATAGAATATGTAAGAGCGAATCTTAAGATTGTTAGGGCTACTAGGGTTCTGTTACATCACATGTGTTGTGTTTACTTTTTTACCCTTTTGATTCAATAATTAGTTTTCTACATAATCGACTAGTTATAGTATTAATTAATAATGAAGACTTAATAGTTTTAGAACCCTGGTTTTACAACTGATAGCATTTTTTGTATGTGTATGTTAATACCATACCATAACTTGTTTTTCACCAATATGTAATGTACCTTCATAGCATTTCTTTATCATACATAATGTATTGTAGATTAAGTTGCATTGTGTGGCAGCCTATTATGCCATCTATGTGCTGTAATGACATTTTGAAGAGAAATAAATACAGATCTTTTTCTAAAATAATGCATTTTTTCTTTACTTTTGCATTTTCATTCATATTACATAGGTACTTAGTTTCAGGTAGTACTATTTGATCTATTAGGGATGGTCTTGGGAAATGGTCATTTGCACCCTTGACATTTTGCGTTTAGACAAGCAGTGTAAAAAAGACAAAAACCCGACTGCGGTATTTTCAAAGTTGCAGTTTGAAATCCGCCATCTTGAATTTATGATTTTTTAATATAGCCCATAGTCTAATGGTCTTTCCTTCCCAGAGAAACACAAGTCAACGTCACTTAGTATTGCCACTTTATTTCAATAAAATACGTTATGAAATTCAATCTCAGAACAATGGGTTTAAATATTCCTTAATAATTTTATAATTTAGATTTACGTGTGTATTAACTTTAACTTAACAACAACACTTCAATTGTGTTTATTAGTTAACAGTATCATAAATGATTTACAAAAAACATCATAAGAGTGGGTAATTCTGGTAACCCACAAGCATGATGACGTAAACTTGTGTTGGTCACGTGGTTCACGAGTCTCGGAAAGAAATACCAGGCGGAGTATCTTATTATACCACTAGCTGCCCGTCAGCGGTTTCACCCTTCAACCTATTATTCCGCGGGAAAAAAGCATTATTCGCCAAGAGATGTCGCTGTTAGTTTTCGGCGAAAACGTTTAAAACGCGAATCGGCTCAGTCACGCCACCTATTTCAAAAATATTGGAGAATGCGTGATCCCGTGGGAATGAGAATTTTTCGTGGTAAAAATATATCCTATTGTTGCCAGATGCATATTTCTTTCAAAGTTTCATGTCATTCTAATCAGCCGTTTTTAACACAAACATCCGCCTTTATAATATTAGTAGGATAGGATGATATAGCCATAGCCAGTGTCACTCGCGCTGCCGAGACGAATCTAATGACACCTCAATGTAGTCCTAGCGGTAGTTCCAAACGTGCTGCACCTGAGAGAAGAGTTCTGAATGGTACACTTAATCTTTAGGGTAAAGGAATCGATTTGACTCGTAGTACACAATTTAAAAAAATCTGCCTGTAGTTATGACGTCATCTTTTTGTATAGGAAAAAAATCTTTTGTTTTTAAACCTATCGTGCGTGTATCAAATGAAAGGTCTTGCTAACCCGACTCTAAAATATATTACATTATTATATTTAAGTCATTTGTTTCAAATTAAATAGGAAATAATTTTCGAAACATGCCAAGTCTGGGCTCCTCCAGATATGGTACGGCTGAATCATTGCTTATAAAATATACGTGATCTGACGTGCAATAACCTCATTTCAACCTCAAGAAAAGTACTACGGATTTTCTTTCATAAAGTATTTTTCGAATTTTAAAGTTACAGAAATTTATGAAAACACATTTAGTTGAAATATAGCATCAAAAGTTTAATATTGAACACTGAAAAGCATAAAAATAAGGCCAAATGAGTTTTCAATCATAGGTGCATTATATTCGTTCACAAAAAACAATGGTATGTGCTTCGGAGAGCACGGTCAACCGTCGGCCCCATCGCGATTGCTCTCTATGAATAATTAGGCGGCGGGGGTCGTTACAAAACCATGTCACGTGAGCAACCATGGTTTATCGGGTCGTTTTTAGTCTCTATGTCCCATATGACAGAACAAAATTAGTGAATAAAAGGATAAAAAATGTGTAAATTTAAAAAATCAAAAAATATACTTAATGAAAGAAAATCCGTAGTACCCTTTCTTGAGGTTGGAAATGAGGATATTACATCATATTACGTATATTTCATAAGCAATGATTCAGCCGTATCATCTGGAGATATCTGGACAGCAAAATGTTTCCTATTTAATTTGAAACAAATGACTTAAATATAATAATGTAATATATGTTTAGAATCGGGTTAACAAGACCTTTCATTTGATACCACGCACGGGGTTTAACCTCGTAAGGCCCAACGGCCTAATTTTGGACATACGTTCAGTAGTCCTTCAGGCCCAAACTACATTTCAAAACATCAAATATCGGCGCGCCTAATATTAGGACATAAATTTTGGCGTCAGATTATGGATTTAAATTTTGGCGCCCGTTTGAAACTAGCTTTAAATCGGGTTGTACGTGAACGCATCTTAAAAAAATACATACTTTGACATATTAAACGAAAAACAGCTGTGATTTTGACCTGGAAGCTGAGCAAGATGGCTGATCCAAAAAAGAGTTCAGCAAATCCGCTTATTTTTACAAAACCTGATTATTTTTATAAAAATAGAAAGTAATTTGAAGTTAAATGAATAAATATTGGTTTTGAACAAAATTTAGTGAAAATATGCCATAGTCAATGAAATATTCTATCCCAAACTTCTATGTCCTAAAATTAGGCCGCCGGGTCTTAAAAAATTGAATTTTCATAGCTTTCCAAGGTCAGGACATAGTAACACAGCTGAACTTGGACGAAGCTCAATTCTAAGATAGTGGCGGAAATTGCAATATTTATAGCACAGTCTATGAACATGATCTCAGGCTTCACAAAACACATCTTCATCATCATATTGAGTGGGTTACTGAGTCGACGAACGACCCGATGAACCCTGGTGTCAGAGCTCTCAAACAGCCTACTAGTTAACTCGTAGACCTCTGACGAGGTTATACAACAATACCTAAATATGGTAGTATAAACAGCAACTGAGATCAAAACCGTGCCCTCCGAAGCACGGATCCATCTTTCTTACGGAAAATATTTTTATTTTCTGTTGTCATACAACCAACGTCCTAAAAATAGGACATAAATAATTTGGGTTTATAAACCCTGTTAGATGCTCTTAGTGATAATAAGCATCCCTTAAAAATATGGAGCCGATATCAGGTCATTAACTCATAATTTTTGCACATGGAACATCTGGGCCTGAACGCTATTTCCTAAAATTAGGACATTGGGCCGCTATTACTACTTGTCGTAAAAATATGCGGGCCTTACGAGGTTAAAACAAAAGTTTTTTTCATACAAAAAGATGACGTCATATTTCCTTGCAGGTTTTTTAAATTGTGTACTACAGGTCAAATCGATTCCTTTACCGTGTACCAAATTTCATAACTCTTCTCTCAGGCGCAGCAGGTTTCATACATTTGCCTTTCGAGCCAGTAGGACTAATGGCAAAGCCCACCCCCGTTTGGGCTATAGCCCGTGAACACGAATTTCTTGATACATACATACCCATAAAACGTAAGTACCTACATAACCATCCCGAGGCAGTCGGGTAAACAAGCAGATGTTACTCGACTGCGTTAATTTCAAAGTTGTATTTTGCAATAAAAATCCGCCATCTTGAATTTTTAATTCCGGGAGTAAGGAAAGGGTTTATCAAGCCGAAGGTCATGAAACTGAACAACTTTTCCTATGGAACATGGATCGAAATAGGAAAAATTGGACCTCCCATAGTGGCGATTTTGTATATGGGAGGTCTAAATTTTTTCACATTTCGATGGGAAGTTGTTCAGTTTCGAGTACCTTGACCTCCTTTCGGCCATACTTTCGGCTTGTTATACCCTTTCCGTTACTTCCGGTATAGCCCGTGTCATTCTTGCTGCTGAGACAGATATAACGACACCCCACATGTCAATATCCGCCCAGCCATCTGGGCTGTAGCCCGTGAAAACAGATTTCTGGACACATACATACTCTCGAGAAACAAAACAACCCTCCTGAGGCAGTCAGGTAAAAAGGTTAAGTAAAGGAAAAAACTTTTTGCATGGTTTAAAAAAGATATTTTATTTACAATCTCCTACAGTTCGAGCTACAGTTTCATATGTACTGTAACTATGGTAACAATATTAAACATCAAAATTTTGTTATGTCAATACATGTATTGTGTAAACATTTCATTGGTTTGGTAAAATTTTACAAGTGTACCACCACTCTTTGAAACTTGGCCATGAGTTTTTGTGTAGATCTTGTATCAGAAGATTCCTTCTATGAAAATATTACTCTTGGTGTAACCAAACTATTAGGTTTGTGTAAACAATTAATAAGAATTTGCTCTGTGTTTTGGTAAAAATATAAATCCATCTGGCACGGGCCAACAACATTTCACTAATTTTGATCCAGTCTGTGCAGTTGCCTGAAGCCATTAGAGTTTCTAAATCATCTCTGCCACAGTATGCAGGTGGCCTCTCATTAATTTTTTGTGGTGGTCTTTCTAATAAACCAACTGGGACATAGCGATATAAGAAAGACAACCATTCAAGCATAAATCTCCTTGTATTTTCTACACCTTGGGTATCCGAACCCCAATGTTCTAATCCATAATCTCTATATTTTTTTAATATATCAAATCTTTCACTACTCCTTATATCCCACAGCCTTTGTTCCTTAATCTCAGTGAATATCCAAGGCTTGATGAGTGCTCCACGGCCTATCATCACCTTTGTACAGATGGTGCAAGTTCCTTCTTTGCACATAGTCATCATAACACAAGATGTCTCCATTTCCAAAAACTGGACAAGTGGCTGCTTTTGCACATGTTTCAATATACTCCCAGTCTGCAGATCTGGTGTATCTTGCTTCTCTTGATCTTCCATGCAATGTTATCAATGATGCACCCCATTCGGCTACTTTTGGTAAAACTTCATGAGCAATCTTTTTGTTCTGATAGACTCCAGTTCTCATCTTTACAGTAAATGGGATGCTCAATAGTCACAGGCTCACTGAGGCTTCTAAAGTTGACAATCTGTGCATCATTCCACACCCTCCCCTGCTTGTAAACCAAGTCTATAGGGCACCCAAGTTTAGATCAATAAAATCTAACTCAGTATTTTCTTGCAAAAGTTGTGCAACTTTAGTAATAGCATAAACATTGTTGCCACATATTTGAGCTCCAAATAAATCTTCACTTTCATGTCTCTTAACCAGAGCCCATTCTTGTTTATGTCCTTTAGCATGGACTGCGCATAAAGCCATTTCCCCACAAGTAATATCCACACAAATTCTTTACAAATCCTTCTGAAGGGCAGATTGCCCACAGTGGTCAGTGGGCTAAGATAAAGTTTGTCTCTCCAGTCTATAACTTTCTTTTCTCTGGGTAAAAGTTTTATCAGGTCTTCATCTAAAATAGGACCATTTTTTTTATCTTTTTCCTCTTTTTCAGTCTCAACTGAAACATCTTTTGCAAATTCACCGTCATCTTTTGGTTCTGCAGAATCAGTTTTGTCCTTTCTATTTCTACAATCCGTAGCTTTGACCAATCTCTCTGCAAGACTAAAATCATATTTTCTCTTCTGGGTAGAATTTGAAGTGATTGTTGGGTGTGTTTTGGTATCTCCTTTCCATTCCTTGTACTTTTCTTCGTTTACCATGTTGTAGCCCTCTGGTGTAAGATGGCTGGAGCC
>JANFCV010000598.1:0-44385 GCA_024500475.1 Phthorimaea operculella
TGTCAAACACCACGTATTTTCGCCTCAGGTGACTTCAAGACAGCCAGGTGTGGAATGTGTAATGCTCGACACACACTCCAATCCAGGCTGGACACCGACATGTGGCCCAATTGAATATATTCCTGCATGAATTTATATATTCTGCCAAAGTGCTGGGGTCTCATATTCCGCTCCATTCCGAGTAGTCTCCGTTCCGCGAGCTGTCGCGAACTACTAAAGCGGGCGGTTTGGGAGAAAAGGTAGCCTGGTCACGAATCTGCCTGACGGGCATCTCGCAGTGTTATGATAGAACAACTCGCACTCGTCATCCCTCTGGCTTCCGTCTGTCCGCCGTGGGCTCTTTCAGACTCCCAAAACCTCTGCAGCACCTCTGACCCAGCACTACCATAGAGGACCGGATCCCCTTCTGGTAGGTCCTGGGATCTCCAAACTGGGCCGAAAACAACATACCCCTGTGGTATCTACGGCCACCAAACCAGTTTCCTGGGTAGCCTTCCGCACCATAATCTCCGAGACGTCTGACCGAGAAGTACGTCCACCGTACCAAGTATCAAAATCAGGATCAGCTAACTCCAACCCTGTGGTTAACCTCTTACCGTTGGTGGTAACCTAACCTGAGGAGTTTCCCAACCACTTCATCTAGCACCACGGCTGAGACTTGATAGATGACCCCTGTACATCAGCTACCTAATCCGAACTCAAAGTTCGACTCACCCAGAATGTCAGGCACATTTAGGCCCCATGCCTACAGCTTCATCCTCACTTGGCCGTACATTTAGGCCTAGCCACCTCACAGCTTACTCGATACAATACATCCCTGAGCCCCTGTATCCAGTAGGCTCTTACTTGAATGGTCCGGCCACCGTATCCCCATACCCAAATCTTAGCGTTGGCAAAAGTACCGTGATTGGACGAGGCCGAAGCTGATGGTAGGCGGCGATTACCTGCGGGAATCTAAACGCGGTGAGGCCGCGTCCGCAGTGTATCCTCACTACCCAAACCTGTGTATAGGTCCCACTCCTGCTGGTAGGAGGTCTGCCCATAAAGGCCATGGCTGGTTCTATAGTACCGACGGCAAACGTCCGTACCGAGGTTGCGCCTGTAGCCGCGGGTACTCAGGCATAAGCGGGCATGCGTGGGTCTTGAGACCCCAGCCAGGTGGCTCAAGCCCGCAGAATACTGCATGTACCCTGGTGGCTGCCTAGTGCTCCCCTGACACCGCCCGTTGAATCCATTACCTGGGATGGGTGTCCGGCCTGTTCCTGTGCCGCTCTTCCCCAATCCGGCACCTGCGTCGTGGAGATCGTCCCCACGTCCTTGGGTAAGTGGGCTCCGTCTGCTTGACGTTCCTGCCTGTCCCTGTGACCGATGCGGGTGGGCTCCCTCCTTGGGAGGGGGTGGGGAGCGTTGCTCCCCTCCTTGGTGGGCAGGCTCCTTCGGCTGATCCGATCCAGCGCTGCCCCGGCGCCTCCGGAGCGATTCATGCAGAGCAGCGGATGGTGTGCACCTGGCAGTACCTACAGTTGGTGCTTGAAGGGCACTCGCACCTGATGCGGCCCCAGGCACCGAAAGCACCAACGCCTCTGCTGTGCCACACCCGTCTCCTCTGAATCCGCTGCGCAGCAAGCTCCTGACACGCTGCCACCCCGTGGCCTGTCTCCTGCAGTAGGCACACCTGATTCCAATGCGGTGTTGTACCGCCTGGGTTGCCCACTGTTGCCTCCTCGCCGGTGCACCGGCCGTTCCGGGTGGCGGGCAGAGGTCTCCTGCGAGGTTTTCACCAGCCTGGACGTCCACTCGCCTGCTTTCGGCCTCGAGGAACGACAGATCCTCGTAGGTCGGGAGGTGGTCCGGACTGCCCCATGTGGCTGCTCGAATCGGGCGACCATCTCGCTCGGCAGGCGGCGAAGCACTGTGGACCAAGATATAACCGTAGCCCGCCACTGGCAAACCCTGTCGCTCTAGTGCGCTGACCGCGACACTGACTGGGTGGAAGATTTTCTCGCGGAGGTCCGTACCTCGTTATGGTTGGTATTGACGGCCACTGGTCTAAAGCCTGTCTACAATCAGGCGCTTGTTTCGATACCGGTCGGTAAGGATCTTCCACGCCACCTCATATTGCTATCCGAGACAGCCAAATGCGTCAGCAATTCGCGAGCTCTCCATGTAGCCCTGGACATCAGCTGAGCCATCTTGTACGCCGGCGTTATGTCCGTCCGTGTGTGAACCACACTGCTATACAGGTCCTCAAACGCCGGCCAGTCGGCGTAATCGCCTGCAAAGACTGGAACCGTAACAGGCGGAAGAGGCACCTGTAATCCTGTCCCACTTTACCACGGAATGGCTTTTCCTTTCCGTCACGTCGCCGCTAGAATATGTCCGCAGCTGCCTGCGCAATGTCCTGTGCCAGCTCAAGCACTGGCTTACATCGCCCTCAACCAGCTCCTTATCTTCAGGGTTAGGAGCTTCTCAAAGGAGCATGAGGCACTCTGTGAGGTGTTCGACACAGCGAACCCGTTTTCATCTGCCTGTAGTGCACTTTTCAAGAGCGCGTCCTCCCGGTCCTCGCGGCCGATCATTGCCACTGTGGTAGTAAACCACCTTAATTCTGTCTTTATAGCAGCCTTATACCTGGCGATCGAGGAGCCATGGTACCAACTTTTACACACTCGACTTAATAAAAACGAAAAACAATAAGCAAATACCACAAAATAAATGTTAGTTGACTGGCCTAGACCTTACCGATAAGGTACCGTTCACTAGGCAAACAATACAGTCACAAAAAAGAAGCAAACAATATTTTCCAAAATTAATAAAATATGTGGGTAATATAAAAAACATTAATACTAAATTACAGCTAACTATGTTGCAATAAAGCAACCACGCTCTGCTACCAAAAATGTTTGATTCCGAAGCTGATCTTAGCGCAGTGGAAGCAAATTAAGTTATCTTAAAATCTAAAACTAAATGGTCGATCAGCCTCAGAACAACATTTGACTACGATTCGTAGTGCTCTTTACTATAGCTAAATAAAATAAATTTAATGAGAAATTCTGCTCAGAAAGTTTCCGGCGAGAAATTCTTGTTTCCAAAATCTACTTAAACGGGGCCCAGCAACGAATTGCTTACCGAGCGAACGATGACGCCGTCGTTTCCTTGTAAGTCTAGTTTTGACAGGAAAATAGGTATCAGGTTTGAGGAAGACTTTGGATTGGGACTTAGGTACTAGACTTACTGCGGGCACCAGCTCGTGTGCACTCCGTCCCCACGGTTTGGCTTCACCTCAGTTCATCACTCCACCATTCACCAGTTCACAGTTCGACATCAACAATGTTTCAACACAAAAACAACTAAATTCCTCTCGAATGAGAATCGGCCCCATTAGCTAATCAGAAAACAATCAAAAATATATGGCTATCGGCAGCCGCGACGCGAGCGACGACTCAAAATGAGGTTATGTTACCGGCGACCACGTTGGCCTCAATCAAAGCCGGAACCAAAAATCACTTGGTTCACTTCCCCACCGAACAGGAAAACCACACGAGAAAACCAAGCACACTAAATTCTTATTCTAATTAAACTTCGCATCCACGATGCGGGCGACGGCAGAGGACGTGACAAGATGACAGAGCAGTGTTGCCAGCACCGCGCGCCCATTTTATACGAAAACTAAACAACTGATTTGATAGGTTTTGTCAAAACTTTTCTTGTTCTTGGAGATGTGGACTGTTCTTTTTATAAAATTTATTCAAGATCGGTAGATCGAGTGTTAGCTTTTTTTTATCAACCTAGACTATCCCACTGTTGGGCAAAGGCCACCCCTTTCTCTTTACAGATTTTACGGTCCAAGGCTGTTCGAGACCAGTTTGGTCGAAATCGACCAGGTCATCTGGCCACCTATGTCACCAAGTAGACCACTAGGTCAAACTGGCAGTGGGTCCTACCTTCCCGACCCTGGATTACTTGCTTTAGCCTTTATGGCGCATTTTCATTACGGCTGCCTATAATTGCTGAACCAGCTATGGCTTCTAATGACTAGTAACCCATTGATAGGTAGAAATTACTCCGGGCTCACCTATCATTTGTCTGCTATCACTGGGGTATTTTCTAGTTAATGTAAAAAGCATTAAGTAAATAAGTGCTGTTTTATCGCTTTTTAGAAATTAAATTGATAAATAGGTTTCTTAGTGCTTTCGAGTTTTCTCTCGACCTCGTTTGGTGATTTTAGTTGAATTATATTGTTGAGTTTATAACCTTTTACATTCAATAAGGTTCCAATAATGAGAAAATTTATCGCCTCATTCTGTTGTAGAAATATGTGTACCAGACGCTTTACAGGGTGACCCAGATTAACTTCTAGATTTCGTATTTTCGTAGGTAATATAGGATTATTACAAAGCGATGTTTTAAGTATTTTATAGTTTGATTCTTCCGATAAAAGTCTTAGTTTATTTTCATGATGGAGAGAATACATTATCAATCTCGTACGTAGTTACGTAATTGATTAAATATAGGTATTCTATGAAATAAAAAAAATACCGCAATGATTATTTAGATCTTTTGAAAATCTGAAATTCCGTGACAAATGCTAAAACTACTACTATTCTGTTTATTAAGATATATCTATTTATAATGAGAAAATTCCCAGTACTTAATGATTTACTAGATTTAAATACTTATATTGCGACTTGCGACTATGGGAAAAACCATGTAGAATCTTCTATTAGCAGATTTAGCAGCGCATCATATTACCGTAAGAACAACATACACTGGTTCTACATACAGTCACTTTGAATAATCAGCAAAACGTTGATCCCCTAAACTTTATTGCAGAGCTTACCTCTACATTTATGTATTCGGAAGAAGTTCCACTAAATTCAACTTACACATTTAAAAGACTGACGTATACCTACTGGTTTTCCATACAGTTACTACAAACAACCAGTACAAATTGACCCCTTACAGTTTGATGCAATACCTAGTTACGTTTTATCGATTCTAGGGAGGTTTCGATCAAATCGATGTAAGACGTTCTCAGCATTGCGAACATTACTTGCGTAAGTATTACCGATTCGCAACTCGTAATGTCTGAGACGTTTAGTAGAATCGGAAATGTTATTTAAAGTAGGTAGGTATAGGGATAGCTGATAGTCGATTTTTTTAATACCTACACGGCCATTAGGTAAATGATAAAAAAGATAGGTATAATCTTAGGGTATAATGATATTTTACTTAATTGCAATTTTGAAATCTGAAATATCGATCGATCTTGTTGTTTGGTATGGCTGTTGCCACGTTTAAATATATATTCAACAAGTACCTAACAGCAGAGCTTTCAAAAGCACATTTTTCTATGGCAGCGGTGCAATTTACTATAGTTCGACAACTTCGTGCGCGACCTTCCTGCGGGGTACAGACGGTGGGGAAGCGAGGAAGCACGAACATGTCGGACAATAGCAAGTAGTAACTATAGTTGGCACTCCTCAATGCGAGTACCTACCTAGGTATTTGTGACAATGTCAAACTAATCTTACGGAAAATATCATTCATGGTATAGGTATTCCTTATCAAGTCGATGCCTCGCACATAGACTTTAGATTATAGCTTGATCAATACTGTGAATTCAAATTACAAAGAATTTAAGACAAAAAACTGAGTTCTTACAATGCGTTTTACCACATGACAACAAAAATTGGAAATCTGCGGAACACGCATGCGACACGTCACGACACACGCAACCTTATCCGGCCAGATCAAACGATTACCTAAGGCGGTTCACACACACACCTCATGGTTTACCGGTATTTAGCCGGATCCAAATTTTCGACGAAAGTCGTTTTCAAAAATAGAAAGTCAAGAAAATCTTCACCTCACCAAATTGACAGTCGATGCAGTGCTAAGTACGACTGCCTGTGACGCAGAAGGTTCCGGGTTCAATTTCCGGGTCTGAAACGGACTGGAAACAAATTCTCAAATTCTGAACTCTGAACGGACAACGTCTGAACAGACATTGCAGACTGAACCACCTGATTGTCTTAAAAGCAAGATGGTTTCGTGCTTCGGATGGGCACGTTAAGCCGTCGGTCCCGGTTGCTGTCTATGATAATTTAGATGGCAGTCGTTACACAACTGTGTCAGGGGCCTGATACTTGTAGTAAGCGGTTATGTAAAACTCTGACACCAGGGTTCATCGGGTCGTTGGACGACTTGGTGTCCCACTCGAAGAAGAAGACGACCAAATTGCGACTTTCACAGGTTGTCATTTGAAATCTGTCACGCACCGCACTGTCATCCGATGCGTGTGTGATTCCTTTTATCCGACGAGATCAAACGATTAACTAAAATTATCTGAAATTACACTACGACGTATTTTCTTTCCGCTTTCTCTTTTTGTTTCATAACTTACGCAACTCGAGTTGTGTGCTTTTAGCGTTATAAGGGAAATCCGATGCAATTAGTGCTTAATAAGACTCGAGTTTTAAAATGTACCTAAGCTTTTTAATGAAGCTTCAAAAGGTAATAAAAAGAAAAATAAAGCTCTTGTTGTATAGAAAGATCCCATTAAATACTTATTAGTAAAAAGGTATTTTTAAACAATTTACTAAGCAAAATGCTGTTTGATGAACCCGTTCTAAGTCAAAACCATTCACAATAATACACTGCTGTCAAAACCATTCGAAAAAGAGGACAAGAAGTGAGGTCGCTTAAATCAAAACAATTTTATTCTATTTTCGGAAAACTTCCAAAATTTTCACCGCAGGCAGGATTTGAACCTGCGACCTTCGGCACAGTACTGCCGACGCCCTAACCAACTGTGGGCTACCGCGGTTCTAATCGAGCCCGCGAAATTATGTAAGTATATCTTGTCCACTATCGCGTGGATGGGCTCCATCTACCGGGATAGTTTTGCAACTAATTCCCAGCGACTAATTCATTCTTTACAGATTGAATGTAGTCAAAGCGATGAAAACCCGCGATAAATTGAATACCAAATTTTAAAACACTTCTCGTGTTAGGTAAACAATTTTCCACAGTTAGCCCACAGTTGGTTAGGGCGTCGGCAGTACTGATGCCGAAGGTCGCAGGTTCAAATCCTGCCTGCGGTGAAAGTTTTGGAAGTTTTCCGAAAATTGTTTACCTAACACGAGAAGTGTTTTAAAATTTGGTATTCAATTTTATTCTAGACTGGATTATGTAAGTAAAATAAATAAATAAATTACCTAAACAAGAAGCAATTAATTACATAACATTATGAAATAGTTCACTCACACACACTCTAAACATTACAGTTGGACAATCCACTACTGTTGGACATGGGCCTCCTTCAATCCACTTGCGTGGTGAGCATGGCAAATAGCCCCCAATAGGGGGATGCCCATATACTGCAGTCTTCTGTTGGGGCTGTTGCTTAGAGCTGTTGACATTGTCTTAAAGACTCGAGCCTTTTGAGCTCTAGGTGCATCTGATAAATGAGCAGCTGGGTGGACTGTATCAGCTGTGAGACAGTGAATGATGTTGGGACTACAGCGGTGCACACAAGCCGTAATGGAAAGTGTCGATAGTTGGAGATAAAGAGGTTTACTATCGAACACTTTAGTTACTATACTATGCTAGGTTGGTCGAATATGCTGGATCTCAGATATATACTCTCAAACACTTGAGTTACTACACTAGGTAGGTAGAATAAGGTGGTGCAAAGATACATGATTTTTCGGTGTTTTGCCAGTTCCGGTTTTATGACGAACAAACTCTACGAAACTCCGTACAAAACTGGATATCTACCATAGCACTCGTCACCGCAGCACATTGCGGCTGTCTTAGATAACAGAGGATTCATCAAATATAGCCATGATATCCTTTATAAAACCAGGTACTTGCTATCGTCTTCAATCATAATCGGCTTATAACGAACAATACCGCCTGCATCGGTTTTATAAGTATAATACCTTACCTAGTGCAGTTGCGTACTTTTCGATTTGTATGCAATATGTGTCGGGCGGCAAAGCTTTGAAGTCATATTCATACAATTTGAAATTCCACGACTGAACTTCCCGCAGGTATGACCCGAACTTTTCGGAACTCCACTGCGGAAAGTTGGAAAGCAGATAGAGCCAGACTTTTAGGTTTCAAGAGAATTTCGAATGTAATAAGGCTCTATTCAGTCGTCATAATCTGCCTGCCCTTATACCAAACCAGTTCGGGTCGGCACAACATGTTTTGTTAGGACACAAAATCATGTAGCAAAAGGATTTGGCAATGTTTTATACATGGGAATTCTAATATACCTAGGTATATTACAATTCACCACCATGCGGTTGACCATAGTTTGCAGATAATATTCAGCCGAGAGGTCAAAAATTCAACGTCGCCTTTTTTCAAAACAACCTGATACTATGGGGGTTCACATTTTGATTTCAGGATTTATTTGATTGAAAAACTTATATTTTTTGCCAAAAGTATTTCCTCAATCAGCAAAATCATCTTAAATCGAACCCAGAATACATCTAAATTAGATTATATACCCAGTATACGGTAAAATATTACCATTTTAATCAAAGTCCTCATCATCGTTTTTAACTGGACTGCGTATACGGTCTTACGGTCTTTTTACGGTCTTTACGTATTCATTGAACGTAAAAAAACAAAGCTTAACCGCTTACCTACCACCGATTGTATTTTAATTACAAAGTTCATCGACCCGTGTAAACTAAAAATCGGCCAAGTGCGAGTCTGACGCGCACACGAAAGGTTCCGCATCGTCATCATATCGTATCATATTACAATCCCTGCCCGGATCAAACGTCTATGTCAAAGTTCCGCAATAATATTAATTGCATAGAAACTAACTAGACATGAGATAGGTACAGCTTCCATTCCTTTATCGTTGAAAAAGTGATAAAGGCATGTTTCTGTTTGTGAGTCCCTTATATAATAATATTATTTTCCTTTATTTTTTTTTGTTAATAAGTAGAAGAAGAATAGCAGCATAAGAAATACATCATCTTTTAGAATGAAGGTCGACTGTCTAATTATCATTTATCTTCTCCGAGTGGGACACCAAGTCGTTCAACGACCCGATGAACCGAACTATCTCTGTTTGTAAGAATACAGCCATATAGCCTCGTAACAGACGAACAGACAGGCAGACGCGCAAGTCCCAGCTATCACTGAGACTTTTCGTAGGTACTCCTGTTTTGAATACCTATTTGGGTAGGGAACCCTAAAAAACAATCTATTAGAGGTCAAGGGAACGATCTATTCTGCTCGTGTTAATTGTTTTTTTGTCGGCCATTAATTTTTTCTCTGATCTCAGCTGATAGGAAAGGAAGTAAAAGTTTTGACGTTCATTTTTCATTTTGTTAATCTCAAACCACTTTCGTTTTAAGTTTATCGTAAAAAGCAGACTAATTTACTATTTCGTCAGTTTCTTTTTGTTTATTAAGAAACTGAAGATAGATTTTGTGCTACCAAGAGTTATCTATTTTAGAAGAGATCAAATTATGCTGGTTATTTTTAGTGACAGGGTAGGAAACCAGTATAATGCAGATTCTTTGAGTGGTAGATTACCCCAGGCCTCCCCTATTTAAACCTTCCTCTTAAATAACCCTCTCTATGACAAAAAACAGCATCAAAGTCCGTTACGTGGTTAATGTGGAGTTAGCGAATTCCACCACAGATTGTCAGAAAGAGAAACGCAAAAAGCGACTTGATTTTATACTATGTATTATCTATTTTAAGTACTTTGTGGTTACACAAAAGTTACATCATTTTCCCACGCAGTTTCTATAAAACAAAAATAAGTAATTTCTTAAATCTTCTCCTCTGCATATTCCTTTTTACGACGGTTCACCTTAAGTTTTATTGCAATTAACTACTAATGCTAACATTTATCGAGGATCATACTTACTCCTTTGGAGGTCCGACATTGCTGTGGTAGGTAAGTACCTACTTGTGGATTGCTACTAGACTAGCATTTCTATAATTAGCATACGTAATAGTCGGAATAGTCTGTAGTTTTACGATTGAGATATAAAACTTTTAATCCAGATCTAAACGCTAATGCACGGTCCAAATAACCGCGGGCGGGCGAGCAAGCAGGCGGCCGACAGATACAACAATGCTTTAAACTTGTGTCAAACTGACTAGTGTTGAAGAGGAATCCTCTTCCGCATCCTCATAATGCGGAAGTTCCACAATTATTAAGGTTCCTCATCCGCTACCGAATACCAACAAAATAAGTTTTAAAATTCCACTTCCTCTTCCGCTTCCTCATATATTTCGAGGAGTTTCGTCTTTATAAATACTGCACAAAATCTGAACTGAATTAATGTTTCTCTCTCTTTATTTTTTGTTTTAATTCTCCCTAAACAACTTCCTCTCCCACTTCCTCATCCGCATCCTCTTCAATAAATAAATCTTCATCATCATCCTTAACCTCCATATTTGAGCTTGTCGCTTCCTCTTCCTCATGACAGGTTCCTCATCAACACTAAACCCACAGAATAGACAATAGTATGTAGTATAGTACTACATACAGAACGGACACTCTCCCCCCCGCACCCGCGCCGCTTACCCGCCCCGGCCCGCGAAATGTCAAAAAATTAGTGAAGACTTAAGTGAACCAAGCGCTAGGTATGGTGCTGGACTTGTTGCATGTTCGTTTCATCCAAGAAGGTTTCATCGTGGTTTCTTGTAGATATTAGACTGAAACGAAGGAGGTGCCGGCCATATTCATGTCCATAAAAAAAAGGCGCGAACATTTGAACTGAGTTCGCCTTAGATTCGCGGACGGATAAAAGTATTTCTTAATAAAATTGTTGGATAAAATAAAAAATGGTGCGATATTGTGCCGTGTACGCCCCAGACAGGAGATTTTTTCGTTTTTCGCGGGAAGAAAAGAGGCAAAAACCTACCTACCTAAGAAGTAATCGGTTCGTATTCTTAACTACTTTCGACTCACATTTAATCGTAATAGATCGATGTAGGCCTAAACAATGTTAAATTAGCAGCAACTAGTCGGTACATTATTTTATTTATTACATACTCTTTGGTAGGTACTGTACGTAGTCATTAGTTGTATCAAAATTAACCCGAATGTCAACCCTGCACTCACACGCCTGTCGTCACGCACACAAACATAAGTAAAAATGACAGTTGTCTATAACGAGCCCGTTGTATGGAAGTGTCCGAGGTGTGCTAAAACTGACACCTAACCGCCGCCTGAGTACCGCGCGTCGGTTGCGGGCGATTTCGTTACGCATCCGACCGAGCGTCGACGCATGCGACCATTGACCACTTATTGCTGTAGAGGTCAAAGCTACCCAACAAAATGACAACATTGACGTGTTTAGGAAGGATCACATGGTGACGGCACGTCCGTCGGATCGGTCAGATGGTCGCCCAAGTCGCCCGCTCGCTCACTTGCGTAGACGTGTTAGCTCGCTGTCAACTTTAAGGACGCGCGCGATCAATTTAGACACGTAGAACCAACATTCCATATTTTAAGTATTGAACCGGGTCTATCGCGATAATATCTAGGTAAATGTTCATAATTTACCTGTGTCCCGACGTTTCAACACGTAGTATCGCGATAAACCCGGTTCAATACTTAAATGTGTGAAAACAATCGCGAGTGCTTCAAAAGTTATACAACTCCATATTATGTTCGAATTGATCGCGACGCCCGCTAGCTCGTGCGCTCGCGATAATTTGGACCGTACCTAATAGACTTTGATTTTATTGATCATTAATTTTATAGACATTTTTAGCCTAAACATTTTTGCACGATATCTACATAATTAGATCTAAGATAGTCATCGATTCTGACAATAATTATGATAATTTGCAGTTTTACTATGTCGATATTTTGAAGATACAACATTTTAATTAAGGCGGGGATCACACATGACATCTGCTGCTTTGTTTTTTTTACCACACCCGTAAGGCATGCGTTAGGAAAATGCAAATTTACCATATAAGGCATCGCATGCGTTACGCTGCGACGAAGGATGCGTCTGCGTCTGCAGTCATATCTTCTTTTACAGCCGTTTACGCTCTGCTTACCCCGCAAGGGATATAGGCGTGATATATGTATGTATGTTTATTCTTCTGATAATCACTAGCTGTGAATTTAGATTACTATAATTTGATGCTAGACTGTTTACAGTTATGAGGTTACGGCATAACAAATAACAATTTAAGTTTCTTATTGGTGTTTCGCTAATTTCTGTTGGTTCTGCTAAGCCTATTCAAAGCACATACTACATAATGAGTAGTCAATTAATGTAAATATGCAATTACAGTTACCTGTGTATTACCTGTGCAAAATTATGTTCCACTCAATTAGCACTTTGGTCGAAACGGGATTTTCAAATTAAGCTCGGCTAAAATTACTAAGCGTGTTATTTGTATTGTACAGACACAGAAACAAAATACATTATTATTACAAAATACATACATATAGGTCAAAATCATAGCCCTCCTTTTTGTTTTGCTGTAGTGGGGTAAAATTAAGCTCTGCTAAAATTACTTACCGTGTTATTTGTATTGTACAGGCAAAGAAACAAATTCACGCCTCTGTCGCAAAATAGAAAGTTTACAGAAGGTTCACTCAACCCCTTTTAGGAAATTTGCGATCGTCACTTGTTATATAGCCAGCAGGGTTACTACCGTCAAAAATTTCAAAGAACAAGAATATCAAAACAGCAATATCTCATATAAGAACGCCATATAATTCTTTCTGATTGAGCCACTTTAAATCCAAGAAATATGACGTTCGTGGCAACCATCTTCTTAGTAACCGAGCTTTCAGTTATTTCGATAACATAAGGTCTATTTTTCTTCTTGACATTATACTAGTGTGGGTTTGACAGCTGCCAAAAATGGCCTTTCCAAACGGCCGTACTTTACGGGGTTACTTCAGGAGTCGTGTCTCATTGTAGTTTCGTGATACTGCTCATGCATCGCAAAAATCTGTAATACACTTACGAACGCAGTAAAATAATAGGGTGATGCTATTGCTAAGCTAGCATCACACGGGACAAGCATCTTGGATATTCTTAAAATAAATTCACAGTCGTAAACAGAATCAGAATAAAATTCATTTGCCTACTTTGTGTTTTAACTTCGTTAACACTCTGTTAATTAAGTATAATTATTGATTTCTAGCAAAATTTGATAGTAAATTAGAATAGGTTTTAGAAACTAGTCATCTTTTCTTTCGCTGATTAACCTGAATTGCTTATCCTTAATTTATGGTAATTCGAGAATTACCATACGAATGTAAACCCATCAAATTTTACGCTACTTTTGATTCATTAATAGTTTTCGCTAAATGGCTATTAATTATACTTACTAATATAATGATACATTTTGGCGATAAGGTTGGCGGCGGTTAGACCAATCAAAATTTTTGTTATCGAGTTTGTGCCGTGTGATGCCAGCTGAAAATAGCATTACCCCGTTTTTACTCGAGGATTTCGTAAAAGGCGACTAAGACTAAGAAAACCATTTTCTTGTCGACCTACATACATTTATACATATTTTAGAGAAACATAGCCCTCCTTCTGAGGCAGTCGGGTAAAGAGGCTACAGATTTTTGGAATTGCTACATTGTTTCCCTTACAAGAAATAAATATTGGATGTGATGATATACTTAAGTAATGTATCTGCGTAAGTTGCCTGTAAGTACCTATTCTAGGTATGTTATGTAGTTAGGAAACCGACTTACTAGAGTAGATGTCGTCTTACAAAGCTGTTGATAGACTAATAGTCGTATTAGAGCATGTTATTAGGTCTCGCGTATCCCTGTCTGATTTATATCCTACCGCGACATCACTAGTTCAGTCTAGTTCGCTACAAAATCAAAGACTAGAAATTATTTTATTCGGTTAAATGTAGATTATCTTTTTCATGATATGAGATGAGAATGAACTTGTTTATGTTTCGATGGATGGTATAAAATACAACATGAAAAAGAAAGGCATAAGCGAGGGTTGACTGCTGAAGAAAAATACTTACATGTTGCGCTGACCCCAAATAAATTAGGATAAGGGCAGGCAGATGGCGATATATGAATGCACTTATTGCGATTGTTCTCGTGGGGCGTCAATACTTCTGCATGAAGTGAAAAATATTAAGAATTGGTATGAAATAGGATTATAGCTTTCAACCATCGCAGAAGGAAAATAGATACCTATGATAGTTAGTGTTATTTTTTTTCGTAGACGTATTTTAAATCAATAGTTATACGGTTTCGACAGTATCAGTGTCGAAAATCCGTGTGAACCTTCCGTTCGAAATACCGTACGGATGAACCGAATTTCGTCCTGTTATATCAATAACACGTTGTAAAAGTAGCATTGTTTAACAGTACGTGCGATAACTGCAGAATGTACTGTTAATAAGCGGTCGGCCATAAGAAGATTCTGACGAAACTGGAGCTACTTTTTCTTTCATCGATAACGACGAAGTATTTATGATTCATGGAATTGGTACATTTTCATTTGCATCAAATAGGGTAGTTCTGATTTTTTTATATGTTGTATGTAATGAGGTGGTAATGACAAATATAATTTATCCAATTCGAAATACCCCCGGAACATTGTTTTTACAAATTCTCGTCAATGTGGTCAATTATTGATTTATTTCGAGACAGAAATTCATAATTCGTTATTAAAAAAGACAAATTGTATGCTTTTATTACAAGATTTTTTTAGTTTTGATAGAAGAGTTTTTAGTTTTGAAAATATTTGATGTTTCAGGCTGATCCTCTAAATCGACAGTACACCTTTTGGAAGCTTCCTTCAGTAGCATTTTGTCATCAACCTGTTCAGGCAGGTCGAAATCGTCATCTGATGGTGGGTCATTGATGTTAGGTTCGTCAATATCTTCCCACATCAGGTCTGGTTTGTTTTCACAAGATTGGCAGCTGCAGTGGTTGCAAACAGCCGAGCATTTCAGTCCCGCTTTTCTGCAACTACAGCTGCTGGTACAACATCAATTGTCAAGAAATCATGTTTAGCAGAGGTTGAGGAGCTGGTGGTTTCGTCATCAGTTGAGGAATGAAATCTCTAAATTGAAATATTTCGGAGATTTAGCAAGATCTGAAAAATTATCAAAAGTTTTATGGTTTCACAAGAAAATTACAATGTTCCGGAGGGATTTCGAATTGGATAAATTATGTTTTACATTACCACTTCATTACATACTTACAACATATAAAAAAATCAGAACTGCCCGATCTGATGCGAGTGAAAATCCCATAAATGGTACGATTTCCATGAATCATTAGTTGTCCTGACGAGTTGTATTTTTACTTGTAGGTACTTCAAAGAAGTTAATTTTGATCCGTAGGTACTCGAAAACGTGATTTGTTATGATGATGCACACAATTACAATTACATTACCAGCCCTGCGGACCCACTTAACTAGTTTCGTTGACTTTTTGTTTGCTTAGACATTGTGTAACAAATATTTTTATGAAAACATGTACATTCGTTATTGAATACAGATTTTAACTGCTTCTTCAATGTGCAGTCCGATTATTCTTTCAATTTCTGAGTCAAATCGTTCCCACATTAATATCACAATTCTGCTGTAACTCAATTAACTTTATAATCTCGTATAAGCTAAGATGTCGAGAACTTAGTCCATTTGCGAAGTCTAAGCCTTTACTTCAACATGACTTAAGCTAAGCTAAGCCCGCATGAAATTCAAGTCGAAACATAAACTCGAAAGCTTATGTGACTTTTACTTTTCCAGTTTAAACTCAAATCAAACACAAAGTCAGAAACTTTATCTTTACTGGTTCAAGAGCTTATTATTATTACTTTAATTAATTTTGAGCTTTAGGTGCTTTAGAAATTTTGCTCAGGATTATGAAGATGTTCAAGTCATGAATTTAACTAGTAAGTAATCATAGCAACTAAACCAATAGACTTTCTAGATTGATTCTGAGTCAATCGAATCTTTGGTTTTAACGACAACTGCGAGAAATATAAAAAAGCTCACTTTTACAATACTTTTAGTTAAAAAGAACGAAATGCTTGCCCTACATCTAGAAATCAGCTTCTGACCACTTGGATGGCTAACAATTATTTTCTGACTCACTGCCACTAAGACTGGCGAATAATTGGTGCTACTCGTGAGATATATTTAACAGAACAATATCGTACCGAAGTGTAGTTGTCGTATCCATGCTATCGCACAATAAGGGCGTTTGTGCGCTACAAGGAATTTTACTGTCCAGCATTCCGATTTTTTACGGTCCGGTATGGTATGGCACGCCATTAATTTAAATACTAGCTTGTGCAGTAATTTTAGTGTCCGACATTTGCAAAAGCCAATTAATTAAGCCACACCAGACCGTAAAAATCGAAATGCCGGACAGTAAAATTACTGTAGCGGACAATCGCCCTAAAAATCGACCAGAGCAATTAATAGCTTTTTTTTATAACAGCATAAGTTTGACATAAACTCAACTGATACTCACCATCAACAAACGTAAAAGAAGCCTACAGATGCCTCAGGCCTCTATAGAACACTTTAGGCCAGCTGAATTTTAATATGACAAGAAAATTGGACGTACAGTCAGGCCCAGGCTAGGCAAGACAGTTGAATTTTATAACAATCTAATGCCGCGCATAAGACTTACATTGGTGGTTTCAGTGTCTAATGAAACGTGTTTTTATTCATATCGTGACCTGTGGCCTATGCAACGAATCTATAGGCTACAACTTTATAGGCGTTATTCGATGTACATAGCGTAGCCGGTTAGCCATTATGATCCGACTATTAAACCAACTACATCGAAATTCGCCTGGAAAATATTGTAGCCTGTAGTTTAAAATAATCGGGTACTGCTTGTCAACCTCAACGACAGTGTGTATCTCGCAAAAATAAGTATAATTTGCACAGCGCAAATCGCGACCATTACTTCCAAAGTGGACTCACGTATTGTCTGTGCTTGCGCCCGTGATTGGACCTTTTTACTTTTACTCAGTTCACAGGGAGTCAAGAAAAATATAAGATAGAGCGCTATCTAGTAGTGAGTACTACCTATAGTAATATAGTTTATTCAAAATCATAGTGTCATGTCCAACCTAAGCGGGAGGCCAAGTTGCACTGGTTGCGTACTATCTAAGTATTGCGACCGGCGTCCCGCTTATGTTGGTCATGTTATTTCATGACACTATAATTATTGCGAATGGAATTCACCTTACCTACTTGTAGACTATCACCACTGAGTGATAGATAAGTCTTCAGCTTGTTGCAAACAACATGGAAGTATAATATTCGTTACTTTGTGAATTGTTCCCAATCTGTTTATGATATTGCAGACTGGACCACCTCATTATCCGAAAAGCAAGATGGTTCCGTGCTTCGAAGGGCACGTTAAGTCGTCGGTCCGGGTTGCTGTCTATCATTACTTAGAATAGACGGCAGTGGTTACACAACCATGCCAGAGGCCAGCTACTTGTAGTAGGCAGCTGAAAACTCTGACACCAGGGTTCATCGGGACGGTAGACGACTTGGTGTCGCACTCAAAATGAAAGACTAACTTATAACAGAATTTTCAGTTTTACGGAGTACATTCACAGCGCTCCATCTTTCTCGTGTTTTGATCTTTGATCCAAAACCACCACATGCGGTTATTTCAAGTGGCTCGTGATCTGACGCTTCTCAAAGATTGAAGCCTGACTGGTGTTTCAAGACATTGTTTTGTTTTGGTAAGGAGTGTTTTAAGATGAACTATTTACAAGAACCTTTGAGGTCACGTAGAAGAAGGGTTACCTACTGCCCTCAAAAGTTTTTGAGACACCTGTCTCACTTTCGCTAGCAAAGTTAAACAAAAAATATATGCAAATTTTATCTTCAATGAGGTAATTTTTTTAACACAATCTCCTATTTAATGTATTTTTTCTCCTATTTTATTATCAAAAATCAAGATGATAAAAATATCATCCGTAACCTTGCAGCTTTCTTAATATTACAAAGAAAAAAATAATAACCTATGGTATCAACGACTTTAAATTTCTTTACAATTCCGTTGCTCCACCTATCAACCCCGCTAGAGATACGCCGTGAGTATGCCGTTTTGCACATCATAGCAGCAAACCATGACGCATGCGGGCTAACTGCTGTCACGTGTACAGTTAGGCGCTATAGGTACATACATAATGTCCGTTTGTGCGTTATTTTTGCGCAGCGCTATCCGTTGCGGTTTTTCATCGTATTTTCTTACAAATAGCTACGGTTTATGTGAAACGGTTTGACAGACGCTTCCTTTAGCGCAAAAACAGCGCACAACGCTGCGTTGACAGAAGCATTTGTCAAACAATTTGACATAAACCATATTTTTATGAGAATAAGGTCAAAATTCGTATGAGCCCAACGCATGCGTTACGCTGCGCAAAAATAACGCACAAACGGACGTGGCGTATGTTCCTCGCCTTATACAATACAGCACGCGTCGCTGTTTAGTGCTTGTTTAGTAGTGTTTAGTTCAGGTTAGTCGTATTAACTAGGGTAAAAGAACCTAGGCTCTTTACTTTGTTGGTGGATACTAATTTATTTTGACACTTCCTTCTTTCTTGTCAGACAGGAAGGTCACGTTAAAAGAAATATGACGTCTGTGTCCAAGACTGATAATAATAAAAGATGATTATGGTTTTCTACATCAAAAGGTTAGCCAATACATAGGTATTTCCTTCAACGATTAACTTCGGACTAAAAACTGTACTTGGTACTTTAAAAGGGAATAATGTTTTTGAGTGAGTCCCGGCGGTCGCTAAAGAATTTTTCAAAATGATCTCACATTTTCAATGATGTTTTGTTCAAAACTGGAAATAGTGGTTTTCAAAAGTGATTTTCTACTTCAAAAAGTTTGGCAATATATATTTCTAAATTAAATGCCCAGTTAAGCCGTTCCTGAAAGTAAGAGTTGATGTAAAAATTATAATAAATGGGTTAAGCCTAATGATTCTGAAGGAAAACATCTTGAAAGTGAAATAAAGCTCATAATAACAGAAAACAGTATAGTTTATCTAACTTAAGTTCAAGACACTCAAGTCTGCGGCTTACCACTTGAGCTGAAACTGCAAAAAGAAAATGCGAACTAACTCATTATCTTGGGCTTTCAGTTTACGAACTATATTCAAGTTCTGTAAGACACCTGGGTCGTTTTCGAAATAACTCCACGATGAAAGCTGTAAATGCTTTCAAAGTTTGTTAATATTCTAGATAGGGTCGGAGGCTGGGCCGATCCAGGCGATCTTAGTTTTAAACTTTGAGTAACTTCTTCGTATCATAGCCGCAAAATAGAGAATTTACAGAAGGACAGCTCGCCCTTTCTTCCGATCGTTTATGCCTACACTCTAGGTTTGCTACTTTCTTTACCTGAATTTTTTATTTGCCGTTCTTGGGTCAAACATACTTAGGTACATTACTTAGATTATATTAAACGTACACTATAACATACTATACAAAAATATTTGCACTTACTAGTCGTAATTTTTCCGTCCGCCTGCACCGCACTCTGTTGACACTATGACACTCGCTGCTAGGCGGTTCGAACTGGTTCGAGATTGCGCGTAAACGACGACGTGTGGATGTCTGTGTGAGTATAGCGACGCTTCCTTGAAGCCGGCTCTCTGAATTGGCGCCAGTCAATACTTACTTTGTGTCATAGCTATAAATCGAGATGCGAGGCTTGAACTTCGTAAATTGGAGTAGCCTTGGTGAAGTCGATTCAGTATCGATTTGCAAACATACTATGCTGTGCCAAGTTGAATCATTGAAGGAACAAGAAGATAGATACTTGTTCTTAGAACAAAACCTAAGAATTCAGCCAAATCTCAGTGTATAATTGCCTCTCATAAATCCTTCGGTGCACTCAATCAGCTCAACACGCTCCTAGCTACGTCACCTCAGACAGACCTATTTGCAGACCCCTTTGCAAAGCTCTTTAAACAGTGTTTGTTGTAAGCATTTAATTCATTATATTTCATGTTAAGTTTAACAATTACTTTTTGTATAATATTTTAAGTTTGTTACCTTATATTTAGTCTTAAGGTGGGCTTAAAAACCAAGCGCGTCGTCAAATGACTGGTTTGTATGGGTTTGTATGGGGAACCAGAAAAACCGAGCGTCGGCGTCGTTGCGGCGCGCCACGACGCCGTCACGTTGACAGCGCGCTGAGAAGCTTAGAGTTTGTATGGGATGCGGTCGGGTTTTTCTACAAGACCGCAGCGACAACGACGCCGTCAAAATTTGACAGCGACAACGACGCGCGTCGTTGTCGCGTCGCTTGGTTTTTAAGCCTATCTTTACAGTGCATAGGCTAAGCTGAAATGCTGTAAAATTTATTCAATAAATAATGATGGCATAATGCCTGCCATGACAGGGAGGCTCACCCATGTCCAATAGTGGACTGTTTAATCATGATGATAAAAGCTACCTCCCAATACTACTCGAATTAGGAACAGGGAATTGTTGACTCCAAAATTAGACGCTTAGTAGCAAGCTAGTTCTACAGAACTTTAGAAACTTGTTTTTTTATCGTTATCAATTAGAGAGACAGCAAAAAAGCCGTAACTAGACAAGTAGGCACTATCGCCAACAAATCCAGTTACCTATTTAAGAGACCAACTTATACCGGTTTCTCTTAGTATTTATATGAAAAACCAATATCAGTTGGTCCCTTAAATGAGCAGCTCGATTTGCGGGCTACCGTATCTACCTACTACACTAATGATCACGTACTGATTGTCTATGTAGGTAATTATGTTGCAGAAGCCTATTCACATGTTAACAGAGTTGTTGACGTGCTCCTCTGACAAAAACTCTGATCTCACGGTTCTTTCAAGATTTGCCGCCGCTGTCGGAACTCTGGTACAATGTGGGGTTATAAAAAAGTGGTATTCAATGTTGAGGTTATTCGGACGAGAACTGTTATGGCAATTGTTTAATATAATGATGTGATGAGGCTGTCGGTACAATTATCTGTCTGCTTGTCTGTCTAATGATGATATTGAAATGACGTTGTAAGAAATATATCGGAAACCTGTTCAAGATGTAAGACCTGTATTGGTGGGATTGGGCTTTGTTACCGCATTATTAAATAATCAATAAATATACATAGTATAAAATGAAGTGGCTTTTTACGTGTCTCTCTGTCTGTCGTGGACTTCGCTAACTCCTAAACCACCAACTACAATTGATTGATTCAAGACGAAGAATGTTTTTGGAAAACTTCCAAAATTTTACCGCAGGCAGGATTTGAACCTGCGACCTTCGGCATCAGTACTGCCGACGCCCTAACCAACTGGGCTACCGCGGTTCTAATCGAGCCCGCGAAATTATGGAAGTATATCTTGTCCTATATATGCCCGCGAAATTATGGAAGTATATCTTGTCCACTATATATAGATATACTTCCATAATTTCGCGGGCTCGATTAGAACCGCGGTAGCCCAGTTGGTTAGGGCGTCGGCAGTACTGATGCCGAAGGTCGCAGGTTCAAATCCTGCCTGCGGTAAAATTTTGGAAGTTTTCCAAAAAATTGTTTACCTAACGCGAGAAGTGTTTTAAAATTTGGTATTCAACGAAGAATGTTTGTATGTATAACACATGTCCGGAGAATGGTATTTTTCCGCGGGAAAATGAATTGCAATGGGTGATACCGCTTACGGGCCCGCTAGTTACATAATAGAAGGTTTTTTCTACATATACGTAAGGTAGGTAATTTTTTTTTGACAGGTCTATTGAATCTCGTTTGTGCACAACACGTAGTTCGCTATTTGTATTTATAATGTCCTTTACGAGAAATGTCTACCTACTCATCGCGAATCCTAGAAAATTCTTGGTGTTTTCAGCAAATATACAGACGATACATTATAGTCTACTGAACTCTCAAATTTTGTCAGACGTGGTGTACATGACTGGTATTTACAGCCGTCTGCCTGCTCCGCAAGGGATATAAGCGTGATGTGTGATGTAAATACACACCGATGTTTTCCAACACTGCAGTAATTTTCACACCAGCTGGTGAACTATCCGTAGGCGATTTGAACTTTGGTCCGCAACAAAGGCTGAAAATTCACAGACAACGGTTTCCACGATAAAAAAAGTGAAGCGTTAAAAAAAAATCACTTGCCGTTTAACGGCATGTTCAGAATTCTTTTGTTTACGTACACGTGAATCGAATTGTGGTACCAGTGGTGCCAATGGTGCCATTCGACCAAAAAAAGCGAAGCGAAAAAAGCGCGGCGAATTTTTCAATAGGCCGGTTTATTTACCTACAGAGGAACTATTTGCACAGTGCTTAGAGCAAAGAAATTCACAATTGGAATGAAAAGATTTTTCTTCCCCTTTTTTTCCAGATTTGCTGACTTGGTGGAAATAAATGTGGAATTTTAAATTCGTATACATACTTGGATGGGTACAAAATAAAGAATTTTGACTAAGGCCAAAAATATTTTGTTACACTATGCTTTAGAATTGTTAAATAAAGTCATACTATATTTATTTAGGACTAATTTTATTAAAATAAAAGTTACGTCTGTGAGTAGGTATATAATTTACTCGCAGAATTAAATAAAAGATTTTACACTTTGAATAACATGTTGGATAAAATGTTGTCAAAACTCTCAAACAACAGAACCAAGAGTCTACGTTCCCAAAAGCACTACGAATATTTGACGTTCTCTCCCAAATACTAGCGCAGACTACTTACCACCCAGGCGCACCGAAAAATAAACGTTACTTCACTGAAATTGGGTGCCTTTTTGCTTGACACGCTCCAGTAGAGGTTTTGATAAGATGGGTGACACGGTATAGGTTGGGATTTGGATCACTGAGCTAGAGAAACTGGGTTATCGATTACTTTAGTTTTTTGAGATAGAAATGATAAGAGTTTTTACTGAATATTTGAGTGCTTCACCAAATAAATATTGTAGTCTTGTAAGTACCTATCTATATTGCATGTCTGAAAATAGGTCATAATTTCCGTGCTCAGAAATACGTTTAGTCGCTGGTCCCGGTAGCTAAACCACAGAATATGTAATAGTACTAGGGTAGTTAAACACTATGTCAAAGGCCTACAACTTATAAATAGAAAGCAGGGTTCGAAGATATATATCACTTGATATATATCATTGATATTTATCGGATATATATCACGATATTTACTCCGTAATAAATATCAAGTGATATATATCGAGGATATATATCGCGTGATATTATGATATTTATTTTATGGATATATATCACACATTTTTCGTTAAAGATTAGTGAAAATTTTTGGTCAAATGACTAAAATAGAATTCGCCAAGTACACCAATGAATATGTCTAATTAATTTTAAAACCCCACTTTTCTTATGCATTAGAAAGAAACCAACTCGTATGATAATAGTTAAATGATTAATGTGTTTCTCTGTATTTTTTTGCTAAGTTATAATTTATAAAATATTAAAACTATCTTTATTTTTCTTTGGTATTTATTTAATTAGACTCATAGGTTCAATATTTTATTTGGTGTGCTAGGTAAATGGTTTATTTGGAAGAGCATTTTCTGCGTGCGGGCTCATATTATCATCATCTTCCTACCCTTATCACAATTACTTGAGGTCGGCGCAACACGTTTTGTTGAACACAAAATTGTGTTGCAAAAGGATTTGACTTCATTTTAAGACCTGCCGCCTACCAGACGTCAACCCTCCTTGGGAACGCATTTGTGGTGGATTAACCGCCACCATACGGTTGGCCCTGGCTGTTTGGGTCGGGTTTATCCCTCGATCGCCTCTTACGACCCCCACGGGAAGAGAGGGGGTGGTGCTATTCTACTCTGCCGGCACCGCTTTACTGGTCTATAAATACAGTATTTTCTATACCACTTCCATTTAAAAATATACTATAATTAAATTAAGTGTCACAGATAGACGTGTGCGCCGCGCCGCCGCGCCGCCGCCGCCGACGATTTCGGTCACGCCGCCGCCGCCGATGGATAGACCGGCGTGAAATCGGCGTGGATTTAAATGTGACTTTTTTCGTATAATTTGTGTCATCAGACATACTTTTATCTTCGGAATAATGTATTTAAGTAATTTTGTTTAGTAAGACTAGGCAGATTTCAAAACCTTTGACCATAGTGTCAATGTCTGTCACCCGCTAATATAGCGAGTATAGTTAATATAGTTTTATTTTGTATCCTTTGCTAGCATAGACGGTCAATGACTGCTTCGTTAACGCGATGCACTTTTAGCCTAGTGATTTCAAATATTTTCTGCCGTTTAAAACCTAGCTAGTAGTTAGTTAGTAGGTACCCGATACCCAGAGGCGGTGTATTCTTTATTGTAGATTCAGATAATGTTAAGTCTCTCTTTCTGTCTTGTTCCTCGAGAGGACGTACTGAGATAGAAGTTGTCTTTTTTAGTCTTACACGGTTTGGTTAGATTTCTTAAGATCAAAAGAACTACTGGAAAGCCTTCGCTCATGATTTAGAGCACCGGAAGCCCTAAATTAAAGGTCTTTGCCTGCTTCCATATTGATCCATCCATCGATATTGAGAGTGCATGCCCCTGGAATGATAAATGTAAGAGACCCATCTCCTTAACCTACCCACCTGGTTTCAGTTTTCTCTACGTCATTAGAGTATTTGACGTCAAAATACAGTACAGTATTTAGTTACCTGCTGCTGATAACTGCTAATACCTTCCACCTTAAGCGTGCTTGACGCGACGAAAGTTTTGGAGTGATTACACTAAATTCGTATCTTGCAGCGCTATACAAGTCAATCGATACCCATTTCTGATTACCCACTATTTACGGGATGCATGCTGCCACTAGTGACCACAAGAGGTTTGGAACATGGAGCAGCCTTTAACTTTTCTCTCTTAACGCAAGAATTGTGCATTAAACAATATCAAAAGATCAAAGTAATAAAATTCATTTCCCATTCATGATTACGTCCTGCGGTTTCTTGATGATGGTTTCTAACTTTGGTTTCTAATTACAGCCAATTTTTCAGTCTTTTTTTTTTCAAAACCTTCAACAGTTCTATTGGAAAAGTGGTTATTTTGGATTTATTGCAAAAATATTTTAAAATACCCACGCCGATTTCACGCCGATTACGCCGCCGCCGCCGGTCTTTTTTGGACCAGACGCCGCCGCCGATCATTTTATCATCGGCGCACATGTCTAGTCACAGATTCATTTTCTTACATATTTTTTTCGTGTTTAGCGTCAAAATTTATACATTGTTTTGAAAGATTTTAGACTGATTGATATATATCCGATAAATATCAAAATATGGATATATATCCGATTTATCGGATATATATCGGATATTTTGATATTTATTATAAATATCGGATATTTTCGAACCCTGATAGAAAGTGGTTGGTTGCGCCGACCCCAAGTAATTGGGATAAGGGTAGGAAGATGATGATGGTTCAAAAACTTTGAAACTGCTCTTGGGGTTTATATACGACTCGGCGTCTCACACGACAAAAATCCCTCGACCCTATTTAGGATTTTCGCGATGTCACTTGTTACATAGCCAGGCAGGACTGCTACTGACCAGAATCTCAAAGTATAAGAATATCAAAACAGCAAAATCTGATACAAGAATGTAACATGATTTTGAGCAAATTTTAATCCAAGAAATATGACGTTCGTGGCAATCATCTTCTTAGTCACCGTGAGTTTCTCTGGGATTTCAGTTCATTCCAGTATGCGTCCAAATTGTTGCCCCGCACGCCGTCTCCATAGTATGTGCTAAAGTACCATGTACTTATGCAGTGTGTTTGTTTGTTGCAGGGCGTGTGTGCCGTGCAGTGCCGTGCGCTGCGGATGCGGTGATGCGCCGCGCGCGCCCGCGGTCGACACATGCATGCCGCCCGCGCACCCGGTAAGTGTGGGAGTACCCTACCTCAGAGTACCTATATAAGCAAGCTATATAGTGCGCCTAAAAAGTTAGAAATTTTTGCAGTAGTCAACACACAACCTCTCAGTCTATCAGTAGCAGAACGCCAGTGACCTGCCAAGCGCGGTGAGTATGGCAATACACTCCGAACGGAGGAGGCCCATGTCCACTTGTGAACTGTTGCGGCAATATTAGTAGCATAATAAGAGTATTTTATGTATAAGTAAGCAATAGAGTGCGCATATCGCCTCGCGTCGTACAGGTGGTACTGTCAATACCTAGATACCTACGTCAAATGTATGAGAAGTAATAGAAGTTCAATAATGTTGTCACAGGCGTTGTGCTTCTGATGGACAGAGATGTTGTGTTCTTACAAGTGCTATCCATTCTAACTTTTTGCCCGCACTCTATAGCTTGCTTATATTATATACTCTAAGGACTAAACTCAGATTTTGCCTTTAGCAGAATCTATCCACCCTTAGTCTCTAAACTTGTCCTGAATTGAATAGTACTGGTCAACTTCGGCAGTTTGATCATTCAGTTGTTCAGTTGCAATTAATGGCTGCAATTCTCAACTGCAAACTGCACAAACTTGTAGCTAGTTTGTTATGCAACTATTGTCTTTGATCCCACAGCAACAAAATAGATAATTTACAGAAGGACAGCTCGCCCCTTTTTCCGATAATTTATGCCAACACAGGGTTGCTACTTTTCAATTTGAATTTTTAATATGTGGTAGTTAGTTACCGGGGTAAAAGTACGTAATTTTAGATACATAGCTTACCTTCATTATTATCAAATTACAATTTAACACACTATGCAAAAATATTTGCACTTGTGAGTCGTACTTTTGCCGTCCACCCGCACGACCGAACACTGTTGACACTCGCTACTAGCCGCTTCGAAACGGTTCGAGATTGCGTGTAAACGGCGTCTAGATGTGTGTGTAAGTGTAGGTAGGACGTTCTCTTGCAACCGTCTCTCTGTCTTGCACGCCCGCCAATATTTATTTTGTGCCACAGCTGCGTTGTCAAGAACTTTGCTTTATGCAAAGTTGTTATAGTTCAATACAATGTATATTTGTGGAACTTGATCATAAATTATCTATCAATTGTTAGGTACAAATCTTGTACTTACAATTTAAAGTAAGGGCGTGTTGTTTATAGTTTATCGTGTACTGGTTTGTATTTTCTAATACCTCTCTTTACAGCTACAATAGTCCACTGCTGGACACGGGCCTCTACCGATAGAGAAAGAAAAACGTGAAATTTTGATAATTCTTCTGTGAATACCAAATATTTAAACACTTCCCGTGTTAGGTAGTTATACAATGTTAGAAAAACTTGCAAATTTTTTCGCCACAGCATTTGAACCAGCGACCTTCGGCATCTGTACTGGCGACGCCTCTGTTGTTCACCTTTAGTAATTTTGATGCTTAAAAGATCCATGTACCTACCTAGAAATAGGGTGATGTTATTCTAGTTTCGCATATAGGAGAGTTTGAATCTCGGTAAGTACCTACAGCTAATTAACATTAAAGTTCCAACAACAACTACGCTCCATATTATTGTATGTAGAGGCATGTTTGTACAATTCGGGGCCTCAACATCACAGAGTAAGGAAATTTTTCAGAGGGGATCAATAGAAAACTATATCAAAGCAAATGGGAAGCCGCCGCAATCTTAATGACACGCGCTTAACACTTGAAGTACATAACTGAATACAATGAAATAAGTTCACTAACTATGCATAAAAATGTTGAAGGAAAAAATTATGCTAGTGGCACAGAATATATAATAGTACTAGGGTACTAGTGGCATACAAGACTAATGTAACATTTTGTGATTTAGTACATTTTTATTTGTGTATACTAATTTTTAATCTTGCAAAGCGTATTGTTAATAATAAGTCCATTAATGGTGTCATTTGACTGTTCGTTGGATTCCTTCTGAACGTTGCAGTTAAGACATACTTGCTCTTTGCCCACCTAATAAACTGCGGGGTGTTCTCACGAAATATGCAACGCTTTTAGAGTACGATCTTCGGCTGCAAGTCTGAACACACCGACTCTTTTGCCTTCTCTCTGTTAAAAAATTATTCCCTCTGAAGCTTTCCCTTCCTCTGAGCCCACCACATACTGTGGGGTGTTCTCATGAAATATGCAACGATTTTAGAGTACGAACTTCTGGCGGCTGCAATTTCTACCGCGGGCGGTGGCAGTTGTCTGAATTACAACTAACAGAACAACAGAACAAAACAATTTAAAACTGGTGTAACCACAAAACTTTACCAGACTTTACAGCTGAATTTGAATAAAATGTTAAAGTACGTTGGGTAGCAGTATGAGGTGTTATTGAATTTAAATAAAGGTCAAAACTCATATACCTTTACAGTCCCAACAGTCAAATGCTAGACCTTGGCCACCCCCTATCGGGGGGTATTGCCATACTCATCATGCTTGGCAGGCGGATTGACGAGCGCAGTGCAAGGTGTTTTTGATTCACTAGTCGAGGTAGAAACTCGGAACTGTGAATCGATTTTGAAAAGTAGCGTAAATTATGTTAGTTGAGTTTGCATTTGACTCTAGGTAATGCTTTAGGATCAAAACATACTGATTTATGTAAACCTCCGTTTAAAGGGACAATTTTATACTGGTAATTCATACAAATACTGCGAAAAACCAGTATAAGTTGAAACCAGTATAAGTTGACCCGCAGTTGTTTCGCAGACGCCGCGGCAGCATGTGGAGCACCTCCCGCCGACTGTGCGGGCGCGATCCGCCTGCTGCGTGAGGCGCGTACGCCAGCTGACCGGTGCCTTAGATTGGAGACATTCGCTGCAGAGGAAGTCGAACGCATAATTAAGCTACGAGTAGCGCAAAAACAAACGCGAGATATCTATGACCTATCTGTTCTTATGATTAATGCCGCGGCGAATACACTTAGCCCCATTTTAGCTTATATTTTTAATCGTTGCATACAAGAAGGTGTTTTCCCTGGCCCCTTAAAGATAAGCAAAATTTCTCCTCTTTTTAAAGGTAAAGGGTCTAGAGGAGATATGGATGCGTACAGACCAGTGTCCATAATACCCATCGTAGCGAAGATCTTCGAAAATGGTCTGTGCTCTCGTGTTTCCGCCTTTTTAGCTAGTACTGATGCGCTCTCTGACCGGCAGTACGCGTACCGTGAGGGACGCAGCACTACATGTCTTGCAAGAGAGGTTGTCAGACGCATTGTAGAAGCTAGGGACCGACGGCAAGAGGTAGCAGTACTTTGCTGTGACTTGTCGAAGGCTTTCGATGTGGCTGATCATAATCTATTGGCAGTGAAACTGGAGCACTACGGCTTCAGCGGTCCAACTCATAGTCTGCTCATCGATATCCTTAGACAAAGGTCGCAAGTCGTTGTTGCTCATGGTGGAAAGGTCAGCTCTGACCCGGTTACCACCTGCTTGGTGTGGCCAGGGATCCTCCATCTCAAACATTCTGTTTCCTCCTGTTAAATGATCTGCCAGAGGCAATCACTAATGGTGAAACATTTATGTATGCCGATGATGTAGCTATTGTGGTATGCGCTACAAGCCATCGGGAACTGGAGGGAAAACTCAATGTCACTACGTCCCAGGTGAGTCGGTGGTTCGAGGTGTAACGGACTTGTGCTAAACCAAAGGACGCACTTCCTAAATTTCGATCTCTCTGAAGGTGCTTAAAGCCAACACAGGTGTATGCTGGCGGCATTCAGGTTGCACAAGTGGAAACCACTGGTTTCCTGGGATTTCAGCTAGACAAAGACATGGGAGCCGCATATTGATAGGCTGTGTGGTAGGGTAAATGGCGCATGCTTTGCATTAAGACGAGTAGCTCGCATTGCACCTGAGCACGTGGTGCGCACGTGCTATTTGCCATTGTACACTCAATCTTGCAGTATGGTGTGGAACTGTGGGGTTTGCTGCAGAGTGAGCGCGCCTTTATTGCGCAGAAGCGCGCTGTCAGAATTATTGCCAAAATCCCACAGGACTCTTCAGCACGCCCCGTTTTTAAATCATTGCGGATACTGACTCTGCCTTCTCTGGTAATTCTCCATGTTGCGATGTACGTACGTAAAAACCTAGGAGAATATGCCAAACATGGTGACTTGCACTCACACAATACTCGCAGTGCCGCTAAGCTCGTGCCCGTCAGGCACAGGTTAGCAAAGGCTGGGGAAGCTTACACATGTAATGGGGCCTTCGATATATAATAAGTTGCCTGATGAAATTATTACGGCAGCCAGTGATAGTAGTTTTCAAATAAAATTAAAACGCTGGCTTATAGAGAAGACGTTCTACTCCATATCGGAATTTCAAACGCTTAGAAAGTAATATTTATATATGTTTAATTGTTCTTATTTTAATAATAACTTTGTTGATTTTAATTACGTTGTTTAGAATTAAATAGCGGAAATAACCTTTTATGTAAACTAGAGATTACTTTAGATTTTTGTTGTGAATTTTTATTTTTATTGTTTTAATATTGTATATGACATAACATGACCTGTATTTTTAAAGATACCAATAAAATGTATATCTGTATCTGTATATCTGTATATATCTGTATATCTGTGATCGAAAGAAGGGGCGAGCTGGCCTTCTGTAAATTCTTTATTTTGTGGTATGTGGGTGAGTTTAGACTCAAACTTCTTGATATCTACTTTTCTACTCTTCGTTTGTGCTTGTGAGCATGCTTGTGAGTCATTCATTTGATTCTCCACCCTACCACCCTACAAAATAGTACCTACTAGGACCCTACTTTCATACGAATACGGTTTATGTCAAACGGCATCGTACAACGCTGCGTCGACAAATGCGTCTGTCAAACCGTTTAACATATCCGTATTCGTATGAAAATAAGGTGGAAAATCGAACAAACGTCGCTCAAACGGACGTTGCGTGTATTTCAGCGATAGCTGGCTACTATAAACAATAGATCATCCATATAAACAATAGATAACGCATAACAATTATGAGCATCGGTATTACTAAACAGAAATAAACCATTTTAGTATTGAGAAAATGGGTACGCGATAAGCGACAACAGACGTAATTCAGCGAAGTAGAATAATTTCTCCTTCGAAGCTAAGCTTACACATGCCTACTTACATCTTCCAGGCGATTAGCTCTGTGGCGCTATCTACACACATGACATGAGATGTGTCACGCAAAAATGATAAGTACGATGCCGAACGTCGCCGATGTGACGCGCGTCGCATGGGTGTAGACGTTCTTTCTTTTGTTACACTCATTTTAGGCGCTATCTAGACACATGAGACGTGAAAAGTAAGATGATAATTGTGACGCCAAATTTCGCGATGAGACGCGTGTCGCATGGGTGTAGACGGCGTCTCTCCTGTTTCATTCATCAATACGTAGTATAAAATAAAGTCGCTTTTAGCCTCTGTCTGTCGTGGAACCCGCTAACTCCTCACAAACTACGCAACGGATATTGATGCTGTTGTAGGTAACAGATAGAGTGATTCAAGGGGAAGGTTGTGTATCTATGTATGAATAACAATGCCGGGAAAATTACATTTTAACCTGCTTCACCTGGTGAAACCGCGAACAGGCTGCTAGTATATTTTAAATGGAAACAGTTTCGAGCGTCCCAATATTTCACGTCTCACGTCTTGTGTCTCACGAATGGAGATAGCTCAGAACCCGTCGGCTTATTGCCTACGGAAACATGTTCAGGGTCGTTACATTTCACGTTTCTACGCTATTTACTTCAAGTGGCTGACTTGTTGAATCTGGATTTTCTTTCATAAAAAGGGGTTAGTCGTTTGATTTTTTATATGTAGGTAAGTAAGTTTCTCGATTACTCAAATAAAAATTAACCATTGGAAAACTTCATATGATTTGGGGTTAGAAAGGTTGTGTTTGGGAGTAGCGTAGCGTTGCACGTCCTCCGGCCAGGGGGCCTAAAAATGATGAAAAACGAAAACTTTCCACAGGCTTGTTTTGTATGGAAATCAATTTATCAGGTCTTTCGCCCCTGTTTCGCCCCAAGATGGACCGACGAAGGGCAGTACGAACGGCTGGTAGTGACTGGATGGACGATGAAAATACGAGATCGTGCCTTATGACGTCGAACCCTGGGAAAGGCCTACGTCCAGCAGTGGACTGTTATAGAATGATGATATGATAGGGTTAGGTTACCTGGTAAATATGTATTGGGATTTTTAATGCACTCACACACAGTGCTATAGTATTCTCATAAATTGAAAATGATAAAATTTAAATTCCCTAGCGACCATTTAGTTGTAAAAACTACTTCTAGATGTCGCTTAATCGTCGTTGGGATTTAGATTGAAATCACCACTCACACAGCTCAGTGTCTATAGTATTCTCATTAAAGTGAATAAATTCTAAATTCTGGTAAGATTCCACCGGCAGAACTGACACTCATGAATATAGTTTCTATAAAACACTAATCAACTGTTGCACGTAATTACTATCTTCATGTCTGAGATATCGCCAGAAGTCTCTGATGATTAGAGGTAATGATAATTCACCACGGTCCGCCACGGAAGCTTCGTAAGCTCAGAGTTGTTGGCACACGTCGCTGGTAAGCTTTCCCGGCAAGGTCCTGTAACTTAACAGTCTGTGTCTTGGTCTATTTAGATCTCACTTCTTTATGCATTCCAATATTATCGAACTCAGTCACGTGTCAATGTAAGGTTTATTCTTTCATTAAGTTTGGATATCTCATTTATAAACTTTGACATACAAACCTCTAACTTGATTGATATAGATAGTTTCTATGAATTTACACCTCCTTTTACACACCATAGATCATGACTGAATTGCAAGTCAATACACATTGAACTAATATGACTGTCAGTGAGTGTATAGTAAAAAAATCTACGTATCTCAAGTCAATAGGTCATTAATGAAATGATTAGATAAGTAATAGATCTCTAGATACTAGAAATTTCATAGTAGATAAATAGAGTTATAGTTACTGAGTTGTAATATATCGCTTTTGCTGACTTGGACACATGATAATACTAAGTTTATCCACTTAAGGCTACTTTTACCTGACGACTATGTGGACCAGCTTTCGAGAAATGTAGTTTTATTTTATGTTTCCTATGTGGACGATATACCAAGATGGGCGGAAGGATGTGGTAGGTAGTTTTTAATTGCTATAAAGAAAGCAACCTTAAGTTTTGTAGTGTTAAAGTAAGTGCTATAAAGAATTTCAGTTCTAAAATTTACAATTGAACAAAGAAAGGGACCGAATTTTATACCTAGGTACTCTTACGCAGTATGAATTGAATCCCACACTTAACTACCCCTCTCTCTTTATTTAGTGTGTGACACTCTAGTCGTCGCACGCCACGATGAACCCTGGTATCAAGAGACTTTCAACCGCCTACTTCTTCTTCTTCTTCTAAGTAAGATCGCCAGCAAATCCGCCTTCCCATTTGAGGGATTACCTTATACTGGGTTTTTCCTAGGATTTGTATGAAAAGAGTATAAGTTGGTGGGTTTGTTGGCGATAGTACCAGGCTTCTGACATGGTTGTGTAACACCGGATCACCTTACTTAGCCAAGATTCCAAGGCCTACCAACCAAGCAAGTCTAGGCCCTATCAACAACCGCAGCAGACCTTTACCGATAGAAGACTAACAAAAATAATCTGCTACATTTCCTTTTCGTTTCGATTATCTGTTGACTTTTAGAAGATACTCACCTACCTTTTATCGTTTTACTTTCTGATATACAAGTAGGCCGGATATGTACTGTGATATGGAATTTTCCGTGTGGTGCCGGCTTAGAATAGCATTACCCCATATCTGTACCGTGGGTATCGTAAGAAGCGACTAAGGAATTTGGACTAAGGAAAGAGTTGATGAGTAGTGAAATTTTAGGCGATAGGCTGGCGGCCTATGGTGATTCACAGTCTTCTGAATGACTCTGAAACTTTTGTCAGACGTGGTGTAGTTGGCCGTTTTACAGCCATTTACGCTCTGCCTACCCCGCAAAGGAAATAGGCTGATATAGGTAAGTCAAGTCCAACAATCTTGCAAAAGTCTCCGTGTGGTTTTGCATGTAAACTAACTCCAAGATTTCACTTTTTACTAAAGCCTATTTTAGTAAGCTATTAATATACATTGGCAGCCGGTCGAACAGTGCCGTTCTGCGTTTTATTATTATACAAAGTAATTATTACTTGCTTTCATCGACAAGTCGTTGTGATGCTAGAAAGTGAAGGCTTAGCATCAGACCGAATATAAAGTTAAAGAGAGTGTTTAAAGAAATAAACGGTAGATATAAACTTAGTCGGTATTTAAGCTAAAGCAATGAGTTCCGAAGTAGGTACCGATTTCGAAAGGTTGTTTCCCCATCTTTCGGACCATCAGATATGGAAGTGATATGTTCTGCTTAATTAAATTTGACCTGTCAAAAAAAAAGATAGTCCGTAAGTTAAAAAGGTTTAGCGGGTTCAATAGAAGTGTTTGAACTCTTTGGGATATTGATTGAGGGAGGACGTAGTATTTAGGTATAACTTCATAAATCATGAATTATGATAGAGATGTAAACAACAATGTTGCCAATTCGAAATAATGCTCTTTATCTGCGGAAGCTATATGTTTTTACTTATAAGGATTTCAAAGCGTAAATAGACAGAATTCTCATCCAGAAACGCTACAAGTAAGAAAACAACTTGAAAATTTATGAGACCTAACACGCCTTTTTCCCAGGGGGGTAGGCAGAGACTACATCCTTCCACTTGCTTCTATCCTAAAACACCTCTTTGGCTTTTTCAACATGCATCAATATTTTCATGCACGCTCGTCGGCTTAGTTGTATGAGAAGCTCTCTCTTCCCTATTCCACACTCTAAAAGCCTATCTTGTTGCTTGCAAATTTGTGCTGGTACACTGGCAGTATTGAAGGTATGGTCCAAGACCGCTTGTCTTTCTAGACTTATGCTTGTGATAAATTACTAGCCTGCTTGGGGATGAAATCTGTGAAATGTTTATGCGTTGCAGCTACTTTGAAAATGACTTGTAGCATTTTGAAAATTATGACGTACAACACAGTAAACTATGAAGCCGTTTGTGTTCTGTGGTATAAGATAGGAAGGTAATCTGTTAAGGTGCATTAATTTATATACTCACCGGCACAACTAATCGGCCACCTGCATTAGCATGAAATACTTTTTAATATTTATAACATTGATAATTACAGTTAATATAAATTGTAAATTAGTTAATTTATATTATTATCTATTACTATTTACATTTCGTATTTTATTAGATAAATAAATATTTTTATATTTATATTTCTAATCAACATGAAATATACCATTACAGATTGGTGGCCGATTAGTTGTGCCTGTGAGTGTAGTTAGGTAGTTTTTAAAGGAGAAACTCGCCTATGTAGGTCAATCTAGACTGGTGTCTAAGGTTGTGCGTAGATGAAGCGAGTGAACTTCGTTGCACAAGTTCTCGCATTGTGGGTCCGCGCGGAAAACAAACGCCCTTAAAATATTTCAACGACTCTTCGTATTCGAATCGACGGCAGCTTGATTTCATTTCAAACCCCATGTTTAGACCATGTTTGGAGACAGATATAACTTTTCCTGTCCTGAAGAGTAGGTACGTGTGCTGATGAGACTATTCATGCCCTGTATGCTTCATAACAATAATAGGGCCCTCCGCTTCGTTCGTCAGGCAGACTTATATTTCCTTGTGCGGCTTTAAGAGTACGTTATCGCCACGTTCTACAAATGTTTAAAGAATGATTCAGAAAAATCCTGTATCACTGTAGTCTTCTTCTTCTTCTTTTCGTGTGGGACATCGGGTCGTTTAACGACCCGATGAACCCTGGTGTCAGAGTTTTTCAACCACCTACTGCAAGTAGCAGGCCTCTGACATGGTTGTGTAACGACCGCCATCATAGACAGCAACCGGGACCGACGGCTTAACGTGCCCATCCGAAGCACGGAACCATCTTACTTGCGGACAATCAGGTGGTTCAGCCTGCAATGTCCTAACCAGACTGGGAACAAATTCACAAAGTGATAAATATCAACTTTGTGAGTGACCCCACCGGGAATTGAACCCGGAACCTTTGCGTGGCAGGCAGGTATACTAACCACTGCGTCACATCGGCTGTCACTATAGTAAGAGTATGTCAGGAAATCGTCTAAGATTGTGATACACATGAAGCCTTCGAGTCCCTTAGTCGCCTTTTACGACCCCCGCGGGAAAGAAATAAGATGATGCTCTTCTAAGCCGGCACCACACGGCTAATTATGTATAATCTTATAATCATTTTACGGTAAAGAAAGTACTTTGAACGCACTTGAACTCCACAGTATAATTTTAACGAGGAGTTTACAACAGTACTGTGCCGCTAAAATTAACAGGCCGCTTTAGCATTCCTATTACCTACTACAGTCATGCCTTTCTAATCATCTCTTTCATTACACACTATATCAATAAATCTTGCAGCTTATTACTGCGAACGGGAATAAGCAGAGACACAGTAAACAAAACAATCAGTATGAAGCATAGAAGCATCAAGGTACAGGAGCCGTCACTTAGCACTACAACTTACCAGTGGCTTAGGGTAACATTTTGACGAAGGTAGTCCGGGGCAAGAAAAGTTACTCAATGAAAGTAGACTAGGTATGTGATAGTATGGATTTCGAAATTTCTGAAGGAATCGGCATGTATGGTCCTTGCGCCACTGCAACATAGGTATTTGTGACTCAGTGAGGTCATGTAACTGCAATAAATAAAAAAATCCTTTCGGTCATGGCAGTCCTTCAAACCTAAAGCCATTATACTTGGTCCGAATCCGAATAAGCCTTTAACTAGTTTCATTTTAACTGTTTTGAGATTTGGAAGTAGATAGTGCCTACCATATTCTGTGAAAAACTATCGAGTTAAACGATTCTCTTATCTTATAATTCTTATAACGAATGAAAAGAAATCGCAAAATGGGATGAGGACTTCTTAACCTAGAGCAGTTTTTCACCGCTTAGCCATCTGAGCTACCGTTCTTCTAGCCATAGGAATATACAATCTTTTAGCACCTACACCTTATTCTCGTATACATATAGCGTAGTCTTTTGTACGGTGGCGCCGCGCCGCCTTGTCAGTATGACACATACAATCCAAGCAAATGAACTTTGCTCATCGTAGCATACCTGCTTTTCCTCATTTCTACTGTGGCAGTATCTACATGAGGATCTAGAGTTCATTACTTTTGCTTAAGTTCAACGTCTCAACCTTCATTTATGTCGTTGTCGGTTAAATGATTTCGACTATCGTGCTTATCTGTGTTTAGTGATATCTACGAAAATCGTTTATTGGAGAAAGAGTTTTCGAAAATTTGTAAGTAGGTAGAGGTATGTAATATTAGGTGCAAATGATATAATCAATTTTAGGCCCACCCCAAAATTGCCGAATTCCGAAAACGGTATTGTATTAAATTCTTACTAAAACTAAAAATTATGATTGATTTTTTAATCACAATCTTGCAAATATCATCTTTATACGAAACGGGAATCCCAAATTCTAAATTAAAAGACATTTTTATATTTTTTTTTGACTGTCCCGATGGCGTAGTGGATAGTACCCCTGCCTTCTACGCCGAGGGTCGTGGGTGCGATTCCCACCACACACAAATATTTGTAAAGTCAATTTTCAAGTATTTGTGTGTAGTCTGGGTGTTTTCTATGTATAATATGTATTTATTTACAAAAAAAAAAGTATATAAGTATTTTATCAGTTGTCTAGTTCCCATAGTACAAGCTTTGCTTAGTTTGGGGCTAGATGGCGCTGTGTGTCTCGTCCAGGGATATTTATTTATTTATTATTTATTGTATGAAATGTAGCAACCATTGATATTTACAAGGCCATTGCCGCTCTGCCTACTCTCCTTCCTCCTACCTCATTTTATCAGCCTGCCGTTGCATAATTTAAAAGTAGTTATACCAGCATAATCTAGGTAGTACAAGGAATATGTACTGCAAGTTTCGTGACCATACATTTTGATTTACGAGGCATTTGTGAGGGGCCTGAACTTGTATGGCCAATTGATTATATCCTTTGGTCAAAATTAAGAAACTTACACCAAACTACCTTCTACTTGTTGTAAAATGGTCGCTTTTATCGATAATTTTCATGTAAACTCAAAACTTTAAAATATTTTATGCTTAGGTATAACTTGCGTTAGCAATCTATAATCTAATCTACAAAGTTTAGAGCTTAGGTAGGTATTATTTTCGAGTGAAAATTTCAATTTCATTATCAGCATTATTCTCCCTCTACGCGCGCAGGTGGAAGTTTATAGCTTAGCGTACTAGAAACTTTACTGCACATTACAAAGTTTGCAAGCTATATAGCACAAATCACAATAAAATTATGAAGCCATAAACTTTAGTAGCTAGTAGTTTCAATATCACGCCAAAGATGAGCTCACTCCTTTTATGCACTTTCCTATCTTCTGATATCACCGGACGTTACTACCGGACATGGTAGAGCCATTAAACCCAGAACCGGTCTTGCTAAAGATCTTATCGATTCGTGTGCACCAGTGTGAACGATATATTAAACCTACGTATCGATTCTATACCATCGATTGTTCGGCTTTTTATTTTCTTTTTTATCCGAGCACCGTGTCAAATGGACTGGCTGAATAGGGAAATTGTAAAAAAGAAATAAAGCGCGCGAACTTTTTCTTGTGTTTAAAAAGTTTGAATGGATTTGAATAAAGAATGGAACGGTAAAGTAAGCGCCTTTTTATCTGTAGCAAAATAGCGGAGTTTTATAGGTGCTTTCTTTGCTCTTGACAAGTTTATTAATAACTAATTTTTAGAGGTAGTTCATACGGTACTTAAAATAACTTTGAGCTACTAAGGTCAACTAAGTTTGCGTAAGTATAGGACCCATTCCCAACTTGCCCACTTATTTAGTTTCAAGTTGCGAAACAGCTTTACTGAATTAGCAATTTATGCCTCTTATACTAGGACAGATAATAAATTGGAACTTAGCTGGGATCCCTACTAATAAATTATGTCATCAATATGCCATACAATTATTACGGCTTACCAGCAGTAGACTATTTGTGCCTGCACTAATACCTACTAAGAAATATGTCAGTTTATTCGCAATCAGATTTGATGGGGCTATATAAGTACCTATATCACAAAATCACGCTACGTAACATGTAAGCCCTTTGCAAAACCTGAGCGAAAGCGCCACAGTAGATCCCTACTTTAGTACGGGGTAGATATTCTGATTGGTGCCAGCCAACTATGATGCTAGCTTAGAATAGCATCACCCCGATTCTACCCGTGGATATCGTAAGAAGCGACTAATGAATAGGTAATCATCCAGAGAACGGGCAGCGGCGTTCCTTGTAAATGAAACATCTTTGAACTGCGCTCGCCAATCCGCCTGCCAAGCGTGGTATGTTTAGCAATACCCTCCGATAGGGGGAAACCCATGTCCAGCAGTGGACTGTTCTGGCTGTGATGTTAATGTTATGGTTATCTCTTGTCCAACCCTGCGAAAAAGTACTGTTAATGTCATCTTGACATAGATAAACGCAGTTGCTATGAAAAGGTGTTATGTCCAAGATCTGTGGTTTCCACGCCAAGCCAGCAACAAACCACAGCCACAGAAATATGATAGTGATTGTGATTGCACCGCCCTAGTTCCATATTTGAAAAACTGTATGACCTATCGTCTCGTGGACAGTTCTAAAGCCCGTCTTGTTTTGTCGTGGCGTAGAACACTACGACCCGATGAACCCTAGTGTCAGAGATTTTCAACCGCCTACCATTTAGGTAGGCCTGTGGCATAGTTATAAAACGTCTGCTGTCTCAGTGACAAAACAGCTGGGAAATGTGAAGCGTTCTTTTCGGATAATCAGGCGGTTCATGCCATGCCATGCCATGTCCAAACCAAACTAAGACCGAATTCATAAAGTGATATGATAGTTAGGGTTGCCAACTTTTTTTTCTAGCCATACAGTATAGTCAGGGTTGAAGCAAGAAAATGAACAGTACCTATTATGAAAATTTGAGCAGTATATTCGAAAGAAAAATTACATAACTTATTGCGAGCAAAACGAGCTCGACATTTCACGGTAAAAAAATCGTATTGGGAGCGAAGCGAACTCGACTTTTCACGAAAAACTGGCATAGGTAGTACAAGCAATACTAAGGAAGAGGGAGACGTGTCAAACTGACGCAAAACTTATCGCGAGCGAAGCGAGCTCGACATTTCACGGAAAAAAAATCGCATTGCGAGCGAAGCGAGCTCGACTTTTCACGAAAAAACTGTTATAGGTAGTAAGGTAGACCCGGGTAATAAGGCCCACCTAACAACGAACCGAAATAAAACCTTTATTTTATCACCCTCAGGTAAAACAACGTTTGCAACGTATAGCAAAATTTACTATTAATTGACCTTTATGTTTTTTTTATGATTTTGACAATAAAAAGTTGCAATTTTGATCATTTTTCAAAACATCGATTTTTGGCCTTTCTAAACTGGGCATGTCTTATAAGGCCCCTGGCAAATTAATTACGTTTGGAGTTAAAGTAAGCGTAAATTACAAAAAAAGGTACACTTATATGAATATTTACACATTAATGAACCTAAATAAAAGCAAAAAGTTGTGATATCATCAGTATTTTCCAAAAAGACTTCACTTTCTCAGTGAGGAAGAAAACAGCCTGGGTCTCGAAATTTCAGGAGCTAAGTGCAAAGAAATTGCTATTAATCCCAAAATTATGTTTGTTTAGCTTAGAAAAAGGTATTTATTTTTAAAATTAGTTGATTTTTAATTTTCATACTCTGGGCCTTATTACCCGTATTTGGTTTGGATAGCCCGGATCGCGGGTTGCAAGGCCCCGAAAAAAATGTGCTGTTCAAAATTTATTTTTATTAATAAAGTAAGTGTATCGAAAGCGAAATTAAATTATAAAAAATATGGGCCTTAAAAGACTGCAACAGTGTAGGAAGGCCCTATCAGTGTTTGTAAGGCCCAAGCAGCAACCCTGTTTGGCCTTCCTAAACGACCGGGGCCTTGCAACCCGTATTCACAATTTATGAATAAAATAGCGTTAAAACCAGACATACCTACACGAATATCAATGGAATGATAAATTAAGAAACACATTCAACAAAAATCTACTAATAAATTGCAGTATTAACTATTGAAAACTACCGTTTAGTGGGACCGAAAAATAGCAAAAACACTGGCCGTGCCCGAGGTCGCCGAACAACCAGCCGTCACTGGCAAAATAGCGGCCACACGCGGCCCGCTCCCACGTCCCTGCGCTCCTATTGGTTCATTTTACGCTTGCTATGAATTTGGCGCCAACCGAACGTGTTTTTAACGGTTGTCTGCGTTTGGGCCTTCGAAGACTGTGGGCCTTACACCCCCGATGTACCTTACAAGCAATACTGAGGAAGAGCGAGAGGTGTCAAACTGACTCAAAACTTATTGCGAGCGAAGCGAGCTTGACATTACACGGTAAAAAAATCGTATTGCGAGCGAAGCGAGCTCGACTTTTTACGGTAAAAGTGGGTTATAAAAGTTGCATGGTAGAAGCAGTACTGAGGAATATCGAACTTTGTGACACAGCACAGTCATCGCGTGAAAACAGTATATTTTAATACTGTTTTTTAGTTGAGCAGTAAGCAGTATATTAGACATAAAAACAGTACAATACTGCCCAAAACAGTATGGTTGGGAACCCTAATGATAGTAGGTAATCAACTTTGTGTGTGACCCATCGGAAATATGACGGAACCTCAGGACCATACACCAACAGAACGCTATTCCGCGGAGGCAAGCAATAAAACAGTAATACTTACTTATCAATTTTAATCGTCGAAATGATCATCTGAAGTATAACCCAACCACAGCAGTTGACCAAGAAATCGCAACGGCTTTTAAGCGACCTCTTACGACGTAAAGGTACATTTCAACTCAGCTGGTTGGCAATTAATCTGGACCACAATGCCACTATAAATTGCTATAATTGTAAACTCTTAGGGGTCCTTCAGGTATTTCGGAAATAGTTTTTTTAAGGACAATATTTTTTCTTGCTTTTCTCAACTAGGTATTACTTCTCGATGTTTCTCTGCAAAGTACCCAAAATGTAGGATAACGACTTTAGTCTTTTAGCAGTATAATGATGACATATGGTTTTAAATATAATTGTGATGATGGTGACGTTGTTAGCAGAATATCGTATCACGATAAATTATGTAATTTTAAGTTTAGTGACGTCTTTCTTCTGCAATCTATTTACATAAAGTTATTTTTTTAGACTCTACGGGTAATTTACAGACCGTAGTTGAACATCTTTTTTGTGACATTAAAGTGAAATCTTGATAACTTGAGTATATCTCTGGCTGGAGCAGTAAAGTCAAAGTAAGAAAATGCTTAAGTTTATAACTTGCGTGCCCTAGCACTCAATTTTACAGGTCATTCTATGCCACAAAAATGTGTCCATATAATACCCAAAAGCCATACCCTAAACTAAACCGAGTCATGATTCATCTGTCTTATACGCAAGTATAAAAATTGCGCTCTATTTTGCGAGTTTTATGAGTTCTAAGGCCCGAAAATATGTTCCCGTAATACGTGAAATCCCCCTATCTGACGAATGAACATTTAGCTCTGTAACCTATACATTGCCTGCACACCAAGCTACCCATTTAACGGTTCAATTGATACTGGTTTCTGTTGGTATCTGTATGGAAAACCAGCTTAAGTTGGTTCCTTTAGTGGTAGTTTGGATACATTGCCGGCTGGGTTCACAGCGGAATATAAGTCACGGAGATATGGTGTCGATGGTAATTATACCGGGTGTGATTTGCTATAATTATAGAGGATAAGTGTTGACTACGGTTATATTTTAGTGAGATAGTCCGTTAATTTCCAGCGGTGCGGCGCGCTGATCTTAATGCGGGCGGCCGTTTCAGAATCGATAGCAGATTGAGTGGCTTTTATATGCAAAACGATAAAGGCACCGATTGGACTTATGACAGGATTTAATGAGCTTTGCTGTGCCGTACTAAGGTTAGGTAGGAATACCAGAAAATCCCTTTTTGGGAATTCTGACACCGCATCGCAATCCTGTTTTTCGACTCTTACCTTTAAACGCTATAATTTTTTTTATCGTGCTTGATGTCCTCGTTAACCAGATATACAGGACACCTTCCATTGATCATAGACACATTGTGTTATGGTACCCTTATTTTCCAAGCGTCAAATTTTGACGGCGCCGTTGTCGCTGCCTGCGGTCTTGTAGAAAAACTCGACCGCATCCCATACAAACTCTAAGCTTCTCAGCGCGCTGTCAACGTGACGGCGTCGCAACGACGCCGACGCTCGGTCTTTCTGGTTCCCCATACAAACCCATACAAACCAGTCATTTGACAGCGACAACGACGCGCGTCGTTGTCGCTGTTGCTTGGTTTTTAAGCCTACCATTACTCGACAAAAACAATAACATTAGGTCTAAGAAATTATAAAAGTAGATAAGAAGAAACTAAGTAGATTCAATTCAAATTTGAAGTCCTTTTGATAGCTATAGTTAAAAGCAACGTCAAAGTTATTGAGTTGAGTTATGGTACAAGCCTTAGAGAGGAGACGTGCGTCGTGATGTAGTACATCACTTATCTGACAGATGTCATTTTGCGTCTCCCGTCGCACGTCTCATCAGCGGACCTAGCGTCTAAGAGTTAGCTTTTAATAAAGAGTAAACACATAAGAACCTACAATCAATTATTTATCGCTCTATCTGATAATTAATCGCCATTATATATCACCGTAATAATTACCTACTATCTTAAATATGCAACTAACAGAAAGTAAATCTAATCGACTAGTAACAAAAAAGTTTGAAATGTCAACTGAAATTACTAACAAAAAGCGATCTAACGAACTGTTAAATGTCGAACTTTTTAATTAGCCGAAAACGAGCGAAAGTGACGAAAGACTTTCGTTGTGAAAAAAGTCTTTTTACGACTAAAGTCTTTTTTCGCGAACCGTCTTCGGGGAAAAGTGTTTTCGCTGTAATAACATTGCGTAACAGAACGACGGGACGCCGCTTTCGGAATTAGCAAAGAATCAATTAAAGTGGCGTGGATTGAATGTGTAATGAAATGACAACTTCGACTTTGACTGGCGTGCGAATATAGAACACAGTTTGGCGCGCATTCGGTCCTTCGCGTTTTAAAATAAAGGCGATGTTAAAATAAATTTTTAAAGAATACATAGCCACAGCAGATTCAAATTGTACTCAAAGTAGGTTCAATCACTTACACCGCGCATGCCTATCCGGTGTTTTCTAGATCCAGTATTTGACCAAAAGAGCTTAAAGTTTCCGATTTTGCGACTGGCACAGGTTGTCAATTTTGTGTGGTAGCTCTTACGAA
>JANFCV010000600.1:0-2500 GCA_024500475.1 Phthorimaea operculella
GCAACTAATGCCCCAATTTCCTCTGTTCCAGGTTTATTGGCATGCAGTGCGTGATCTTCTCGCATGTTTTATTCATCTGCCTCTACTCTTACGTCGACAATCCTCAGTACGTGGAAAATGTAAGAATTTCCAAGTACCTACCTATTCTCAGTTTCTCCATAAAGTTTTCTCATCTGAATTGGACTTTTTCTTTAATAATGATCCTATTAAGATGCATGTCAAGTTTATCTACCTAAGCCCAACCTCATAGCTACATTTGCTGACACTGCCAGCCACCCCGACCACTCAGGGTGTTTCGTAAAGGCGACGTGAGTTTTGACCTCGGCGGAATTTTTGTCGACTAGGTCAACCGCATGGTGGCGGTGCTATCACCTACAATAGCATTCACATAGAAGGTTGAAGTCAGACAGGCGGCCGCGACAAAACATTGCCAAATCTTTTACTACTGAATGTGTGTTCTAACAAATCATGTGCTGACCCCAACTGATTTGGGATAAGGGCGGGAAGATGATATCATGTTATTTTCCAGATGTACGACCAGTTCGGCTGGCAAGCTGTGATGAACTCTCCGCTATGGCTGCAGGCGTTCTTCTCCCTGTCAGGATTCTGACTGCTTACACCGTCGTCATCACCACCGACAAAGTCCGATCACTTTCTTCAAGTGCATCAGTTCTATTGTCAATAGATACATCAGGTACGATCAGACATTCTTCTAATTTCATCACATCACTCAGCCCATTGCAGTCTACTGCTGAACATAGACCTTCTTATTTTATTTTTTCTTTTATTAATTTTTCTTGGTAAGATTACAAAATTCACTTTAAGTCACATTCTAAATCAAACAAAAGGGAAAAAGGGAAAATTCCCAGGACACGCCACAAGGACGATCTCCGTTTTCGCCATCCAGTCAGCCGCTCTCTTGAAGTAATCGGTCCATCTGGCCGGAGGGCGTCCAACGTTACCTTGCCGAGGCCTGGCCTCCAATCGAGAACCCGCTTACACCACCTTCCATCGGTTCTACGACAAATGTCACCAGCAGTCTGCCACTTCAGCTTGCTACACATTCAGATAATGTCCATCCATTACTTTGGTCTTTTGGCGGATAATCTCGTTCCTGACTTCTTAAGCTGTTCAAATCTCACAAACGCTCAACATTACTATTTAGAACTATCTAAATTACAACGATCCTCCGATTCTAACGGAATTCAACTATCGATACTCCCTCTTTTCGTGTGGGACAGAAGTCCTCCTTTGACCCGATGAATCCTGGTGAAGTGTTTACGTGAATTATATTTCCTGTAACTAAGTTTTAACAAGAAATCAGTATTCCATGAATAAGTAAGTATCCTTCTTCCAGAGTGACTCCCTAGCAGCGTTCGCCCTATGGTTCACGATCGCGTGGTTCCGCTGCTGGGGTCAGGGCCGCAGTGGTCGTGGCTGGTCACCAGGGGCCGAGGACTGCTCGGAGGTGGTGGTACCATCTGCTCTACGTGCACAACCACCTGCCTCTGGGAAGCTCTGCATGGGACACACTTGGTGAGTATAACAGTCACTGTCGCACCAGCGAGAGAAAACAAAGAAAGAAAGAGAAAGAAAGAAAGAAAGAAAGAAAGAAAGAAAGAAAGAGAAAGAAAGAAAGAAAGAAAGAAAGAAAAGAAGTGTATGGTTTTGGATGTTGTGGTTCAGGGTGCTGGGGTCAGGGCCGCAGTGGTCGTGGCTGGTCACCAGGGAAGAGGACTGCTCGGAGAGGTGGTGGTACCATCTGCTCTACGTGCACAACCTGCCTCTGGGGAAAGCTCTGCATGGACACACTTGGTGAGTATAACAGTCACTGTCGCACCAGCGAAAGAAAGAAAGAAAGAAAGAAAAGAAAGAAAGAAAAGAAAGAAAGAAAGAAAGAAAGAAAGAAAGAAAGAAAGAAAGAAAGAAAGAAAGAAAGAAAGAAAGAAGTGTATGGTTTTGGATGTTGTGGTTCAGGGTGCTGGGGTCAGGGCCGCAGTGGTCGTGGCTGGTCACCAGGGAGGCCGAGGACTGCTCGGAGAGGTGGTGGTACCATCTGCTCTACGTGCACAACCACCTGCCTCTGGGAAGCTCTGCATGGGACACACTTTGTGAGTATAACAGTCACTGTCGCACCAGCGACAGAGAGAAACAAAGAAAGAAAGAAAGAAAGAAAGAAAGAAAGAAAGAAAGAAAGAAAGAAAGAAAGAAAGAAAGAAAGAAAGAAAGAAAAGAAAGAGTGGTTTTGGATGTTGTGGTTCAGGGTGCTGGGGTCAGGGCCGCAGTGGTCGTGGCTGGTCACCAGGGAGGCCGAGGACTGCTCGGAGAGGTGGTGGTACCATCTGCTCTACGTGCACAACCACCTGCCTCTGGGAAATCTGCATGGGACACACTTGGTGAGTATAACAGTCACTGTCGCACCAGCGAGAGAGAAACAAAAGAAAGAAAGAGAAAAGAAAGAAAGAAAGAAAGAAAGAAAGAAAGAAAGAAAGAAGAAAGA
>JANFCV010000600.1:5000-44070 GCA_024500475.1 Phthorimaea operculella
AGAGAAAGAAAGAAAAGAAAGAAAGAAAGAAAAAGAAGAAAAGAAAGAAAGAAAGAAAGAAAGAAAGAAAGAAAGAAAGAAAGGAAGGAAGGAAGAAAGAAAGAAGAAAGAAAGAAAGAAAGAAGAAAGAAAGAAAGAAAGAAAGAAAGAAAGAAAGAAAGAAAGAAAGAAAGAAAGAAAAGAAAGAGAAAGAAAGTGGTTTTGGATGTTGTGGTTCAGGGTGCTGGGGTCAGGGCCGCAGTGGTCGTGGCTGGTCACCAGGGAGGCCGAGGACTGCTCGGAGAGGTGGTGGTACCATCTGCTCTACGTGCACAACCACCTGCCTCTGGGGAACACACTTGGTCAGTTTAACAAAATGACAGTGTTAGGAACTAGTTCGAGTATGAACGAAACAGGTAGTTATACCTGAAAATCTTGACACGGCTGACCTTAAATTTGAATTCAGATTGTAAACCAGCTATGGTATAGGCTGTGAACTTTAAGTTGAGGGTAATAAGGATCAAAATCACTGGTGCATATTCTGTACCACGGTAGATGTCGAACACGTTGAATTTAAATACCGGGTGAAAAAAAAATTTTGTTCAAATATTTATATAATTAGGGCATTTTAATACCGAGGATACCTGACCGAGCAAGGACCGGTCCTTGCCGATAGTGAAATCTCTAAAGCGGCTGGTTATAAGGAACAACTAATCCTGGATATCCCATACGAAATTGTCGACCAGATGATTTAAGTTACTATGGGAGCTCCAAATTTTTTTTCTAAGTATATTTCGATCTCCCTGCATTTTTGCTATCGGTCACTAGTAAAATTTTACTCTACATATTATCATGTTTAAATCTCCTGTCTCCAGGTATTTGGCAGCAGATATGCAGCTGCACTTCCTGGGCATCTTCACGATGCTCTTCCTCGTCAAGTTCCCTAAAGCCGTCGTGCCGGTACTGGCCACCTTCGTCTTGGGCTCGGCAGTAGCCGCGGGCCTGGTCGTCTACTTGTACGACTTGACTCCGATCATCACTGCGCAGTCGCCTGAGTGAGTATTATTTAGCTACTATTTTGTTCAATGAAGAAAGGGAATATAAATGGCGGCCGATAGTCATGCTTGTCACTTATGGAACCGCTTTTTTACTTTTTCGACAGTGATGATAAAATTTAGAGCTAGTGAAATCATCGATAGATAGCCTTTTTGACAACGGTAATTTAGTTCATGCATGATAATCGAATCAGTTAGGTACTCAGTTTCACGAACAAGAAAAAATCCACAATCATTAGAAAGTCTATGGTTAGAAAGAACCACGGATTCACCGTACCAGGAGTGTCTACTGGATAAGCTGGATTTTGACATGTCACTTAGTTCAGTAACCAGGAAATGGGAGTGTCGGTCATTAAACTTGCTTTTTACACAACTTCCTAAATATGTAACATTTTCCAGAGCACTCCGCACTTTGTTCCTCGGTTCGAAGCTGATGTCAATGGTGTACATCCCGAGCTGGATGAACCTGTCGGGGTACGCGGGGGGAGTGGCCACCGCCTTCATCCTGCATCACAACCAGGTTAACGGAGTCAAGCTGTGCCAGAGCAAGGTAGTGTTGGAATCTGTAGTGTACTGAGTATTACATTGTAGTATATTGAGTAAGTGTATTGACTGTCAGTGTCTCGTGCACATACGTCACTACGGTAGGGTGGGGACTCTTGTCTGCCCAGTTAGTCTTTGACTGTATCCATGAGCGGTGGTGTGCTGCCGAGCCGACTTCTGGCAATCGTCATTACGATCCACAGGGATTGTACAGAATCCATTATCTCCCTATCAGGGTATATGGGGGGAGTAGCCACCGCCTTCATCCTGCATCACAACCAGGTCAACGGAGTCAAACTGTGCCAGAGCAATGTAGTAATGGAATCCATTGACAGGCAAAACCTGTCAGTCTGTAGGCTTCAGGGTACGCGGGGGGAGTAGCCCTAGCCACCGCATCCGGCTCATGTCCAGCAGTGGACTGTTGTGGCTGTACCATGGTCACGAGAACAAATCCCGCTCAAAACACTAAAGCCTTGAAAACAACCGCGAAAACCTAAAAACATTATATTAGATAATATCAAGGATAATATGCAATGTTTTCAGTGGTTCACGATCCTGTTCCACGCGTCGCTGACTCTTGGCGGGTGCGTGGTGCTGGCGGGCACCGTGTTCCTGTCAGACCAGCCCCGACCGACCTGGGCTGCGGCAGTCTACTCCGCGCTAGATAGGACGCTGGTGGCCGTCTGCTTCAACATCTTCATGCTGGGCTGCGTCAGTCGGTGCAAATGTAAGTCACAGTCATTTGTTTCTATCAGACCTGCCCCAGCCAGCCTGGGTTGCTGCCCTCTACTCCGCGCTAGATAGGACGCTGGTGGCCGTCTGCTTCAACATCTTCATGCTGGGCTGCGTCAGTCGGTGCAAATGTAAGTCACAGTCATTTGTTTCTATCAGACCAGCCCCGACCGACCTGGGCTGCAGCACTGTACTCCGCGCTTGATAGGACTCTCGTGGCCGTCTGCTTCAACATCTTCATGCTGGGCTGCGTCAGTCGGTGCAAATGTAAGTCACAGTCATTTGTTTCTATCAGACCTGCCCCAACCAGCCTGGGCAGCAGCACTGTACTCCGCGCTGGATAGGACGCTGGTGGCCGTCTGTTTCAACATCTTCATGCTGGGCTGCGTCAGTCGGTGCAAATGTAAGTCACAGTCATTTGTTACTATCAGACCAGCCCCAACCGACCTGGGCTGCGGCACTGTACTCCGCGCTTGATAGGACGCTGGTGGCCGTCTGCTTCAACATCTTCATGCTGGGCTGCGTCAGTCGGTGCAAATGTAAGTCACAGTCATTTGTTTGTCTCTGTTGGACCAGCCCCGACCGACCTGGGCTGCGGCACTCTACTCTGCGCTAGATAGGACGCTGGTAGCCATCTTCTTCAACATCTTCATGCTGGGCTGCGTCAGCCGGTGCAAATGTAAGTCACAGTCATTTGTTTAACTCTCGGCGGGTGCAATGTTTCTGTCAGACCAGCCCCAACCGACCTGGGCAGCGGCACTGTACTCCGCGCTCGATAGGACGCTGGTGGCCGTCTGCTTCAACATCTTCATGCTGGGCTGCGTCAGCTGGTGCAAATGTAAGTCATAGCCATTTGTTTACCTTATTCTTATGTTTTTGGGCCGCGGCACTATACTCCGCACTGGATCGGACGCTGGTAGCCATCTTCTTCAACATCTTCATGCTGGGCTGCGTCAGTCGGTGCAAATGTAAGTCGCAGAAATGTGTTTGTTCCTGCCAGACCAGCGCAAGCCGACCTGGGCTGCTGCTCTCTACTCCGCGCTTGATAGGACGCTGGTGGCCGTCTTCTTCAATATCTTCATGCTGGGCTGCGTCAGTCGGTGCAAATGTAAGACATAGTGATTTGTTTCTTTCTGTTGGACCAGCCACAGAATGCCTGGGCAGCGGCACTGTACTCCGCGCTTGATAGGACGCTGGTGGCCGTCTTCTTCAACATCTTCATGCTGGGCTGCGTCAGCCGGTGCAAATGTAAGTGTCATAGTCCTTTGCTGTTTCTATCAGACCAGCCCCGACCGACCTGGGCTGCGGCACTGTACTCCGCGCTTGATAGGACGCTGGTGGCCGTCTGCTTCAACATCTTCATGCTGGGCTGCGTCAGTCGGTGCAAATGTAAGTCACAGTCATTTGTTTCTATCAGACCAGCCCCAACCGACCTGGGCTGCGCACTGCTCCGCGCTTGATAGGACGCTGGTGGCCGTCTGCTTCAACATCTTCATGCTGGGCTGCGTCAGTCGGTGCAAATGTAAGTCACAGTCATTTGTTTCTATCAGACCAGCCCCAACCGACCTGGGCAGCGGCACTGTACTCCGCGCCTGATAGGACGCTGGTGGCCGTCTGTTTCAACATCTTCATGCTGGGCTGCGTCAGTCGGTGCAAATGTAAGTCTTTTCATAAGTCCGTCTTTTTCAATTTATTAAGGTTCACCCTCCATTTTTCTCTATATTACTCATTCACGTTTACACCTTTCGTTCTCTTTTACAATTGATCCGAACTTTTCTAGAGCTACCTTATCTGCTAGATCAATCCATATTTAAACTCATCACCTTTTCACAAAGATTGTACCTTAATAAAAAATGTCTTTATGGTGTCCTGTCCATTCCGTACCTACATATAATACTGGTCTAGTCTAGACCTTGAGTCGAGAACTACATGTTTATAAAACTAATCCAACATTTCCATTCCAGCCGCTTTCCGTAGTCTGCTGGACTGGCGCGGCTTCCACACTCTCGGCAGGCTATCCTACTGCGCGTACCTGGTCCACTTCATCGTATTGCGGCTGACCCTCGCCACCAGCACGCAGCTCTACCATCCCAACCTGTTCTCTTTGGTAAGTTTAGTGATGAGTTGAGCTGTTCTCTTTGGTAAATCTGATGCACCGAGCTTTGTAACCGAGCTGTTGTCTGTCGGCAGCCCGTTCCGCACTGTACCAGCCGCGTTCCTTTGATATGGAGCGCTGGCATTGATCTTTAGCCGATCTGTAGTTCTGATGCATCTTTCATTTCGCTGATGCTTGAGCGTCAGCTCATTGGTGGTAGGTTAATCTGATGCAAGCTGTAAGTCTTAGTCGCATAACGCTCCGGCTCTCCTACTGCGCGTACCTCGTGCATTTCATCGTAAGGTTACCATCCTTGTTCTCTTTGGAAGTCTGAAGCTAGGCTTTCTCTATTCTAGCTTAAACATTCCGTCCACTAAGACTTCTACTGCGCGTACCTCGTTCTCTGTTGCGGCTGACACCATCTGATCCCAACTGTTCTCCTTGGTAGCTACCTTAAAATCTGATGCAGATCAGATCCATTGATCTTAGAACTCATCACTGATGCTTGAGCTCTTCTATTTCAAATGCATCGATTCTACCATTAATAAAAATGCATCTTTAGTACTCGTGTCTGCTGTCCAGGCTGTCCGCGCGTACCTATTTCATATTAACCTCCACTGGTTTACCATAACTTGTTCTAATTGACGCTTAGAGTCCTATGTAAGTCTACATGTTTGATAAAACTATGGTGTCCATTGACAGTAAGTCTGACGCATTGAGCTGTTGTTTATAAGCCATTGCTTTCCGTAGTCTGCTGGACTGGCGCGGCTTCCACACTCTTGGAAGGTTATCCTACTGCGCGTACCTCGTGCACTTCATCGTGTTGCGGCTGACCCTTGCCACCAGCACGCAGCTCTACCATCCCAACCTGTTCTCTTTGGTAAGTCTGACGCATCGATAAATTCTCTATGGTGAGTCTGATGCATCGAAAAATTATCTATGATAAGTCTGATGCATCGAAAAATTATCTATGGTAAGTCTGATGTATTGAGAAATTTATCTACGGTAAGTCTGATTCATTGAGCTGTTCTCGTTGGTAAGTCTGATGTATTGAACTGTTCTCGTTGGTAAATCTGATGCGTTGAGCTTTAATAAGTCAGATGCATTGAGTTGTGATCTTTGGTAAGTTTGATGAATTAAGATTTGATAAATCTGACGCATTTAGTACCTAGGTATCTTTGGTAAGTTTGATGAATTAAGATTTGATAAATCTGACGCATTGAATTGTTATCTTTGGTAAGTCTAACTCATTTAGTTTTCTTTAGTCTGATGCATTGAGTTGTAGTCCAGTCTGATGCATTGAGCTGTTATCTTTGGTAAATCTGATGCATTGATCTGTTCTCTGTCCGGTGCGCGTACTACTTTTCCTAACACCCTGTACCTTGTAAACCATAAAACGTATAAAAAGTAGGTATACTACTTTTTATACGTTTTATGGGTAGGGTTCCATAGGTATCTATGGAACTATTGCTTACGCTTAACAGTACCTACGGCGCGGAACGATGCACTCTGTAGCTTGCTCATATCTAAGGTTTAGTCGAAGTAATTATTTTATTGTTTGTTCCAACCCAGGTGGCGCTCCTGATAACGGCGTCCGTCCTCACCTACACCATCTCCATTCCGCTGGTGCTACTTCTGGAGTTGCCGGCCATACAGGTAACGTAGGTTTTATATTTACTGACTGGTAGAAGTAAAATGTGGTCGTGTGGTTCCGGCTTAGAAAAGCATCACCCCATATCTTTCCCGTGGGTGCCGTTAGAAGCGACCAAGGGATTTGAGGTTGCCAATCTGTCACCATAGTGATATACAGTCTTCTGATGATTCTCAAACTTTTGTCAGACGTAGTGTAAATGGCCGTTTCTACAGCCGTTTACGGTCTTCCTACCCCGCAAGGTATATAGGCGTGATATAATGTATGTAGAACCTAAATGTTCTGATGTTAATTAGCCTCTTGCATGCGAGCTCTTTCTTCATAGTGGGGAGATTAGCATCCTCGACTTTGCACAGTACCTACCTAAAATATTTTTTATGTATGTTTTGTTTCAACAAATGCTTACCGTTAGATTCGGCCATATTTGACAGCTGTTAAACTAATTTTAGAAGAAAGTCAACAAAGCAAAATAGACATCAATATGTCAAATCTTCTTCTTTTCGTGTGGGACACCGAGTCGTTCAACGACCCGATGAACCCTGGTGTCAGAGTTTTTCAACCGCCTACTACAAGTAGCAGGCCTCTGACGTGGCTGTGTAACGACCGCCATCATAGACAGCAACCGGGACCGACGGCTTAACGTGCCCATCCGAAGCACGGAACCATCTTACTTGCGGACAATCAGGTGGTTCAGCCTGCAATGTCCTAACCAGACTGGGAACAAATTCACAAAGTGATAAATATCAACTTTGTGAGTGACCCCACCGGGAATTGAACCCGGAACCTTTGCGTGGCAGGCAGGCATGCTAACCACTGCGCCACATCGGTGAAATGAAATGATGAAATGATAATATTTATTTCAGACAGAAAAATACATGTCCATAGGGTTAGTAAGAAACTTAAAAACTACGTTAGTAAAATTTAAAATTTTCATTTTCCATTACATGGATGGACATCCAATGTTTTAGGGATTGGACTGTCCATCCTATCCGAGATAGTCCCTAAGAGAGTGTTGGTGCTGCCCCGTACTCTGGACCTCAGGGAGGCCACGCGCTTGCGCAGGACAGCATCAAAGCCGTCTGTTCCTCGCGCTGCAAACATCCCCGATGCGCTACAATGTCGGGGCAGCCCCAGTAGTCTCCTAAAGGCATTGTTGAATTGGACGCGCAGGGCACTGTAGGCTTTTTTCGTGTAATTGCTCCACAGGTTGCACGTGTAAAGTGTTTGACAGTATGTCTTAAACAAAGTAATTTTCACTTCCTGCGAACATCGTGCAAACCTGCGGGCCAACATATTGCACCTAACTGACAGAGCCCTGCGCTCCCTCTCCATATCAATGTCATCTGTTAGGTTTTCCGTGACCCAGTGACCCAGGTACTTAAATTTTGTGACTTTTACAAGTTCAATTCCGTTAAGAGTTACAGGTGGTATTGAAAGTATTGTAGTGTGCGTACGCACCTCCTTCACTATGTATGCATTTTCCGCTCATTAGCAGTCTAATAAACGACACCTAAACGACAACACGTCTATCATTTATCGCGCCCGCAACCGCCAACCTCGCATGGCGACCGCTGCCAGTACTGCCTTTTGGCAGTGCTGCGCATCGTGGTTTCGGATTTGGACTTTTGGTTATTAGTGATGATGATGACTTTTAAATTTGAGTGATAAACATTTATATCTACGAGTGCAGCAAATGGCTACTAATGGTGAAAATGTGATAACGAACAGACCAAATATGTGACACGGAAAACAAAATGGCGAAAATGGCCGATTCGGACAGACGATTTTTCCCGGATTTGACGAAGATACCCAGCTGAGGCTTTGTGGTAACAAAAATAGGAACATCTGATGCGCAGATGATAGCTTACTGTGAAAATATTTTTTTTCGAAATGTACTGAGTACCTAACCAAAATTAAAAAATAAGGACGACGGCGCTTCACCTCACTAACGACATTAAAGGATCAGGTTTTCATGATTTATTTTGATAAGTAAAAGAAACATGAAGGAACTATATAACTTTTAAACTCTACATAATTCAATAAAACATGGAGAAACTAGAGATATGTGATGGATGGCATGGGTTGCGGCCGTTGCGGGGTGCCGGGAGCTGACGGTGTCGGATGAGGATGCTGCCTGGTAGCCATGGGACAGTAGATCCATGAATGGTCTATAGACGCAATCGGTTAAATACGGTATGATGGAGAAAACAAGTGAGTAAACATATTTTATCTTTAACAAGCGTGGCGTATCTGAGTGCTTCCAGTGATTCAATACCATTCTGTGTGCGCATAAAAAGTGTTATGTATTCGGTAATGAAAAAGATACTTTTTCGCCAATCATCGTCAACAGGATTCAGAATTCAATTTTATGGACTATAAATAAAACGTAAAACTTACAATTATTTTGAACAGATAAGTAAAATCATATCCGCTTATTTAATAAATGCATTCCAGAAAATTGTAGTATATATGTAAGTACCTACATAACGTTTGATTAAATCAGTAGAAATTAATTAAATTATAATAAAGGTGATATGTATTTGAAGTTGTAAACAGCTTTGGTTAAATAATTAGCGGAATAACAAGTAAATTTTTTTTTGATCTTCTTCTTTTCGTGTGGGACACCGAGTCGTTCAACGACCCCATGAACCCTGGTGACAGAGTTTTTCAACCGCCTACTGTAAGTAGCAGGCCTCTGACATGGTTGTGTAACGAAAATGAAAATGTTATTTACGTCAATTTTAATTTAACCCATCATACATAATCTGTAAAGTTGATTTCAGTTTAATATTTTATTAGTCGGTGAATATTGTTCGCAAAAGGATAAAATGTTGTTAATTTTAAAGAAATTAAATATGATACAATAGGTGTACTCATTCCTTCTCAGAAATCATTCCATGTAACCTAACACCAGATGCACGAGGCGTACCGCGTGCGCTCTACTTTTTATCATTTTGATGACACGTTTGTAAAAGGTCATTGACGTAGATTTAAAAAGATACATGTTATTGTATTGAAAATAATTTCTTTTTCGAGAATATAACATATTTCCTAAATGTTTACCAACAAATAAATTTCGGGTTTTCAAAATTGTTTTGTTTCAATAATATTTTTAAATGTTTTAGTTTTGTTTGTTTTGTGTTTTTTTTTTTCAGTTTTGGCTTTTATAGACGGAAATACAATAGTAAACAGAGTTCAGAATTTTTTCGTAACAGATTTGTATTTTAGAAACACAGTTAATAGGCTGATATTAAAGAAATGTAAGTATTTAGTCCGGTACAGATAGTTTTTCATGTTTCAAAAATATTAAAGTCGTTTATTTTTTAGCTAATAGTGTATGAAGTATTAGCCGAACGCAAGCGTTATAAATGGTACAAAATGAATTATTTGCTTTATAGACCCATATTACACAATAGTACAAGAAATAAGCAACTTTATATTTTTTGTAAGTTATGTATGCCCTCAAATAATGCCAGCGGGCCCGGACTAATTTGAAGCAGTTTTATATTATGAATTTTGAAATGTTGTTGTTCCCAGCGTAATAATGTCTACCTATTTTTGTAATTCTAAAATATATGTGTAAAATTAAAATCGAAGCAAATAAAACGTGTAGATACTTAGTGTTTTAAAATAGAAAAATAATATGAAAGGAATGTTTTAAGTATGTACAGATAGACAAGCATTATGCAGTGCTAATATATAATTTTGTTTTTGTAACAGGAGGGAAAGTTGGACAATCTGATAATTTGATGTAAAGTTCAATACTGAAATACAAAATTTACAGCCTTAATACAGTGAGTCAAAGTTTCAATAATAATGTAACAATATTCATCATTTGATACATCTAGAATACTAGCAGAAAAAATGTCTTATAATAATTGTGCTAAGGTTGTTTGAGCGATGCTTGTTTCAGCGAGTGTTTGAAAAACGAATGTAAAGATTTTTGTATGAAGAGAATGAAAGATAGATAAGAATGAATGTTGCGTGAAGGGTATACCCATTATTAAAAGCGAGAGAATGAATGAAATTTACAAAATTAAACACAACTTATTCGATTATTACCAACACATGTAAAATTATAAAATTAAGCTATATTATGATAATGTGATGCTAATTTTGAGAGTTAAAATTAAAAAAGGGGTTGTCAACATTCAAGTTTATTTTGCAATTTAACTGCTTAATTGGTAGTAAATATTTAACTATGTACTGCAGTTTTATGAATATTTACAGTTTTGATCTTCGAAACAAAGCAAATTGTTTTAACATTTTTGCCTTTTTAGCAGTTATTTTTCACCTTAGCAGTTATTTTTACCGGTAGAGTTCAAAGATGATGAACATTTGTAGTAAAAACTGAGAAAATAAATTACATATTATTATTATTTTGGCAGAGAATTACACGATGATCTTTTATTCATAATTTATAAAATAAATATATTACTAAACATTTTTTTTAAAGAAAGTACTTATACAATAATTATTAATTTTTTCATTAGAAACAATATGAACAGATCTGATTTGTTTGCGCAGATATTTTTGATTATTATTATTACTTAAAGTAAGTTTATTCGTGAAAATAAAATATGTAAGTAAAAAAGTATTTTTTTTTATTATTAAATTGAATAACTTCCAGAAGCTTAAAACATAAACACAGGGAAAGTGTCGTCAGTGCAGTAGATACTAATAATAAAATAATCATACGTATCTTAGATCGAAAATATGAAAATAAACTAAAGAAGAATAATTTTGGTTAGTGACTCCGATTAAACGCAAAGGAATTTAATTTTATATTATTGACAGTAGTCACATTTAGTGGAATGAAAACAAAGTATGATAACGGAGAATAGTAGCAAAAAATAATAATATGGACATATGCATTAAAATTAAATTACAAAAATAAAAATAAAAATAGAAGTAAAGGAACAGATAGTAGGTATTATGGTTTGAGGAAATATATTAAAAATCTTTTGTAGCCTTGAGCACATTAGGTATATTTCAGAAAGGTGTGGTACGAACTTGTTAGGATACTAAAGTACCTAGCTAAGTCAGAGATAAGGAAAATGGTCAGATGCGTAAGTATATACGATAAATGGAAGTGTAAAGAGTGAAAGGTATTGTTTTTTTTGTGTAGTGAGTAAGACGATTGTAGAAGAATTTTCAAAGGGTCAATTGGATATGTGGTTACGTTAATAAGTGTTTAACTATTTTTTTATTGCAGACAGTGGAAGCCAAACTGACACTATTAGCATAATCACAAATGGGTCACGAAAGTATACTTGATTGTTTTAGGTATGTTTATGTAGAAGGATATCGAATGATTGATGGAAAGTAAAAAAGTGTATGTATGCACAGACAACGAGATGAAAAGAAATTAGTATTAGTAATAGAGTGTTCAGATCCTTCAGATTACGTTGATGTGAGCGAGCCTCGTCAAATGATAACTGTTGGAGGTTGTGTGCCTTAAATCTGACTCTATTTTTTGGAGTGGTACATAGCCAAGAGCTATTGTAGAGTGGTATATTGTGGGTCAGAGCCTTCCATTCGACCATGGTGTGACCGAGTGTCCTCAGTGGGATAAGTTGGCGTCCTGCGAGACTTAAATCGTGGCCCCAATTAATAAAATAATGCGCAATAATAAAAATGTATAATGTAAAGTATGTCGACAATGTAAAAATAAATAATTAAGTACCACTCAATAATGTATTAAATATGTGGATCCTAAGCACTAAGATGCTTTATATAAAATGAAATTTATAAGTAAAAAATAATAATATGTAAATACCGAAAAGGTATAAGAAGCGCAAAGCTATACTTAAAGGTACCTATTACCTCATAATGGTAATAAATTATAAACTACAAATAAGACTATTTCATGAAAAATATTTAATATAAAAGAAGTTGACGAATTTAGACATGTCACCCAGATTATACTACGAGGCCTTACTTATAAACTGAATTGTGACTAATCTTCAGTATCTAATGTTGAGATACTGTAATGATTAAATAAATTCAATGATATGACTGTCTGAGATGTATCTAAAAATATTTTGGTATGCTCTTTGACTAAACAAATTATAAAGAATAAATAAAAAATATAATGTATAAGTTTGGGTATTTTAAGCAATGTTATTCTATAGTGGGTTTAGATTAAAATAAGAATAGTAATTAATAAAGTAGATTACAGAGTATTGATATTGTCTGTCTTTGTTGTAATAAAATTTGAGTAACAATCTATCTATACATATAATAAAGTTGTAGAGGGTCGAAAGTCTGTACATAGAAGATTTTCGAAAAAAAACTGTTTGGTGATACTTAAAATTGATAACAGAACACGTTTCAGCAATTTTTATATTTTTTTTCTGTTTAGATGTTTATCTGTTTATTTGTTTATTTGTTTATCTGTTTGTATGTGAAAGCATCACGCAAAAACGACTGAACCGATTTTGATGCAAATTATACCAAAATGTCGGGAAAATTACCGACCAGGTTATAGGCTAAAAAAATTCGACCCCTAAAAGGGGGGGTTGCCACTGTAATTGAAATAAGTTTGCACGTAAATCGATATTGCGTGCGTTGCGTGCGGTAGAGGAATAAGTTACTATAAGATGTAAAAAAAACTACTCAAACTATTCCAAGGGGTGAACCAGTCCATGAAACTGAACAACTTTCCCCAAGAACATAGGTCGAATAATGAAAAAAAAAATCCTTCCCTTCCCTACAAATTTAACTTGGTCGGCTATCGAGACGGCTGGAGCATTTGTATGGGAGGTCCAATTATTTTTTCCTACAGTAGGTAAAAAAATAACTGCACGTATTTTACGACTAAACCAGTCCATGAAACTGAACAACTTTTCCTAAGAAACATAGATCGAAATACGAATAAAAATTTGGCCCTCCCATTCAAACTGAACCGGCCGGCCAGAACATTTTGTATACTTAGGAGGTCCAAATTCTTTTTTCATATTTCGACCTATGTTCCCTGGGAAAAGTTGTTCAGTTTCATGGACTGGTTCACTCCTTAAAATATTTGCAGTAATTTTTTACTCTTATACAGGGTGTTAGGGACGGTGTAACGAAAACTTTGCTGGCATGATCAGACCATCAAACTGAACGACTTTTACTATGGAGCCAATGGTGGGAAACGAAAAAATTTTCAATCTCCCATACAAAGTCAGTCAGCTGATCGTAAATTTTGTATGGGAGGTCAGAATTTTTTTCGTTTTCCACCATTAACTCCAGTGAGTTGTTCAGTTTGATGGTCTGAGCACGCAAAAGTTTTCGTTACACCGTCCTTACCACCGTATTTTGAACTACCTATGTTTCTTGGGGAAAGTTGTTTTCATCCTATCTATTCGAAAAGAACGCGCCGCAAAGTTCTTTTATTTGCACTTTTTAAATAAAGAACTCAACAAATGCGAATAAAACTGCTTTGAATTTAGAACATCTTGATGTTCAGTCAGCGCCAAAGAAATAGAACGCAAATATTGTTCGAATAAAGGCTGTATGGGACGACGGCCCATAGTCGCGCGTCCCCAATAGAACTAAAAAAAAGATACGCGCGAATTACAGTCCGTAATTTTCACCAAAAATTACAAGTATGTTAGAATTTTATTTAACTTTTTGAAAAATTAGTTCAAGTGACAGTGAAAGTAATTGCAATAAAATATGAGGCGCCTTTTATTTTCTCATAGAGGGTGATGAAAAGTAGAGTGAATTATTCGGGCGCAAAATATATGTTGGCTTCGGGGATTCTACTCTAGAATCCCTTACTTCGCTCTGAATTCAAAAAAGCGCCCTCGCCGTAGAAGTGTTGTTTTGCGCCCTTATGATATCTACTAAAAGTTTCTTGAACTGGTTCACCCCTTACAATATTAGCAGTTTTTTTTTTACTCCCATATTGGAGTCGAGATTCGAACACGTACCAACATAATAGTAAAGCAAAATAAAAAACCAGCCAAGAGCGTGTCAGACACGCCCACAAATAGGGTTTGTAGTCAATGTTAAATATCAGCGTTACGAAGTTACCTAATTACGTTGCTGGTTTGTTTGCAGTAGTAATAGCCCGGTCAATATCGACATCAAACATTGCAAACGCGCATGTAACTACGATTTTGTTATATATTGTTAGGTCCCTTGAGAGTAGTTAACACCCAAGTTTGCAACACTGAAAACCCTGTGCTGCCAATGTCAACGTCAAATCAAAATTAGTTCGGAAGTTTTTGCGCTTGTATAACATGAACCGTGATAGCTAGAGAGTTGAAATTTTTACAGGTGATGTATGTCTATTGCTGCTATAACAACAAATACTAAAAACCAGAATACAATAAATATTAAGGGGGGCTCCCATACATGAAACGTGATTATTTTGCTCGTTTTTGTGGATAATGTTTCGAAGGCTGTTTCTCGTGAACCGTGATAGTTAGATGGTTGAAGTTTTCACAGATGATGTATGTCTATTACCACTATTACAACAAATACCAAAAACTAGTCAAGTGCGAGTCGGGCAACAGATATGATATTTCTGTCATTTTTATAAATGATGGTACGGAATCCTTTGTGCGCGAGTACGACTCGCACTTGGCCAGTTTTTTTGTATTTCTTGTTATAGCGGCAATAAACATACATCATCTGTGAAAATTTAAAAGATCTAACTGTCACGGTTCACGAGAAACAGCCTCCGAAACACTATTTACAAAAACCATCAAAAAAACACGTTTCTTGTATGGGAGCCCTACTATTTATTGTATTCTGGTTTTAGTATTTTTGTAATAGCGGCAACAGAAATACATCACCTGTGAAAATTTCAACTCTCTTGCTATCACGGTTCATGAGATACACGCGAAAAACTACTGAACGGATTTTGATATGCATAATCTGCGAAAATTTCAACTCTGTAGCTATCACGATTCATGAGATACAGCCTGGTGACAGACGGATGGACGAACAGACAGCGAAGTCTTAGTAATAGGGTCCCGTTTTTTACCCTATTGGGTACGGAACCCTAAAAACTGGCTTAGTGCAAGTCCGACAACATAATATGATTTTTCGAAAAAAAAATGTAACAAGAGCTGTTACATCGGAAATTCTGTAATGTCACAGCTTTCTTAGCACTGCGGAAGAATTGCCCATCTTTGACTTGCTGTATCTTTGCAACCAAAAGACATAGTGTGCTCAGGTTTCCCTGAAATTGTAGCAAATTTAGTTATCTTTAATAAAGTCCTATGAAACGTACTTGAAAAAATCTTCATTAAGGTAGATTTTTATAAAAAACTGAAATATGGGCCAAAATTTCGCAGTTTATTGAGCACCGTGGAGGCAGCACAAGGTTTTCAGTGTTGCAAACTTGGGTATTAACTACTCTCAAGGGACCTTACAACATATAAAAAAATCGTAGTTACATGCGCGTTTGCAATGTTTATTTATTTTTATGTCGATATTGACGGGGCTATAAGTATGCTTACGAATCACAAATTAAAAAACTTTTATTTTTCTTAAAACTTGCGTGGATACAGTATCCGATATAGTTTTTATGGTAACTTCAGACTAAGAACTAATTTTTTTTTCAAATATTTAGTTCTAGGAAGAGAAAACTCCCCATAAAAGCAAATACTTCGAGGCAGAATCACTTTTGTGATTTTTTTTTAAAAAAACTCGCCTTAATTTTTAAAGATCTATTTAACGATACCCTACTTAATATAGCAGATGGTTTTTTTATCCTCCTTCCACATGTACCTACGCCAAAAATAAAAACATTTTGTTCCCAACATTCTAAATTTGTGTCAAGCAACACGATCTATCTTCACATCAAAGATGTCGATCGATTGAAAAGGACGAAGTTATGAGGGCGGGGCATACAGTTAGTTTGTGTCTTAAATGGGTAGGTGGATTTGCTGGCGATAGTACAGAAATCTGTATGTACATGTATTAAAACTGTTACAGGTCGGTGTCAAGTACCCCTGCAATAGTTTTCAAAAGAACATTTCGATAGCGTGTCTTAGAAACAGCTACAAAAAAATATGTATAGCTTGATGGGCCGCTCCTGCAAGCCTATCACTTTTGGTAGGTAGGTACAGACGCTTATATCAGTTATCTGACCCCCTTGCAAAATTGGTAGGTTCGTAGGTAATTTCGTTCTTATTGCTATTGTAACAAAGAATATAATGAATTGCGGGTATAAGAGTGGTTTGAATTAAGAAATTAACAGAAGAGGGCGCCACTGAACCATGACTAATGCTTGCTTATAGCATGGACGGACATACATCTTATGTTGTGAACATACGGGTGATATTAGCCTAGCATACTTGTTTACAAATAGTAGTCTATAAAGTATCCCTTAATTTCAAAAGTTTTGAGCATGTTAATGTGGTGTAGTGGTCAGAGTAGTGGACTACTTGCGGAGAGGATAATTGTGAACTGACATCATGGTTCGATACTCACCACGATTGCTTTTAGTAATTTGTCTTTTATTAAAGTAAGTGTTGTGGGATGTTGGTGGGATGATTAAGGTGATATGATACGATAAGTCTGCTGCGGTTAAAGAATAGGCGTGGGAAAAAAGTGAACTAATCATTTCATCATAGATTTTTGAAATTATTTATTGCAGAAGTGCTTTACTTTGCCATAGCCAGTCTTTTACCGCACATTTTTGGGGGCAATAAAATAAGCAAAACAATCAAAAGATCTTGTAAAAAACAGTTTATTACCAAAATAAACAAATACGTATAGTTAAAAAGGTAAATACCTACTTACTTCATATGCCTATTAGAAATACTATGATTAACGTTATTTTATGGTTGCGTTGTAAATAGTTGACCTTTTCTAACGATACTTGATAAAATGAATCTACCTCATTAAAACCTTGTTTACATTTAATAATATTATGCAGACTGCAGTGAATTAACATGTCATATGTCATAACATAACAATAACATCACTGCTAGCTAACATTACTTATGTTAAACAAGTTTAATAGATTTTGTGAGTAGGTATTTACATCAAACAATCAAAAAACATAGAGGCTTGAGGAAGCATTTTGGTAAAAAGTAATAAACTGGTAATAAAAATAATACTGAAATAATATAAACCACTTTGGTAAATCAAACGCCACCAGGGTGGGGGTTAATATCGTAGTGATCCACCTGCTTTATCGACGATTTGCTCCAGACGACCAGGCATACCATTCACCATGTTCCAGCAGTGATCACGTCCTCTCATGAAATCCCAGGTCGATGTTACGACTGCAGCCAAATTTTCTTTATTTCTTACTTCAGTAGGGTCCCAATTAAGGGTCATCAGACCCCATAAATTTTCTATGGGGTTGAGGTCGGGACTTTTGGATGGCCAATCTATTACATGAATGCCTTCCTGCTCCTCTAACCATTGACGAACAATGTGTGCACGATGTATAGAGCAATTATCTTGGACAAAATAAATTTCTTGAGTTGGGTAGGCGATACGCACCGATGGCAACATAACATCCCTGAGTATTTCTATATATTCACGGCTATTAAAGTGAGCACCCACCTCTATCAGCTCACCAGGTCCCATGGACGACATCCAGCCCCAATAGCCTAAAGAAATTCTCCCGCTCGTTCTACAAGGTAACATGCAAGATTCTTCATATCGTTGACCTTTCTTTCGCCATAAGATTTGTTTTCCGTCTTTGTCTGATTTAAATACCTTCTCGTCTGTGAAAATCACGACGTTATTAATCCAATCAAAATTCTGATACATTTGTGCAAATCTAACCCTGGCTTGGCGGTGTGCAGGTGATAACTTAATCTTCCGCGCTGGTTTATATGTTTTAAATCCAGCGGCATGCAAATGATGTCTAACTGTTTGCACAGAAACTCCATGGCTTACTGCAGTGGATCGTGTAGTTGCAAATGGGTGCTCCTGATGCTGTGCAACAATAGCCCGATGCCGCTCCGATTGATCAGTAAACATTATGGGTTTTGGACCAGTACGGTTTCGCTGCACACTCCCTGTTTCGCCGTAACGGCGTATCCAAAGCTTTACGGTATTTCTCTGTAAAAAAGGATGGACACATAAATAATGTAATCTATCACCTTACTTACAAACTTTACCATTTTTAAATAAACGCATAAGGTAGATCACAATAGCAAACAAAGAATATGATAATGAATGATAAATAACGGTTTTCATAATTAGAAACTACTTACCGCTATATTGAGCTCACGAGCAATCTTTTTGATGGGAGTATTATCTTCATACAAAAATATAATCTTATATTTTTGATAATCGGTCAAACGCGACATGATTAAGAAGTTAAACCAATAAACAGTTAGAATAATTAGAATTTGAATAATAGGTAAGTAAATGAAAAATACAGCTCAAGTAGTCACTGCCGAAACGTAGACTGGTCATTTTAGTTTATCGTTTTTAAAAGTAACTATTACACTATAGGCCCTGGCATACATTGCTGGCTGGTTGTCTTAACTATTCGTTAATCTGTGTCCGGAGTGAGTTTATTGTAAAGATAACCAGCAATGTATGCCGGACAGTGCACGGTATTCAGTCTGGTTTAATAGCTAAAGTAGTCTTAACGCATCAAAAACTCTGAATATACCCACATAATTGAAACATTACTTGAGATGCAAAATAAGTCGGGGAAGAACGCTATGCAAAAATTCACGACCCCATACGTCAGGTCAATTGGCCTAGCGGCCTGCTGAGCGCTCGTGACACCTGAGGACTCGAGTTCAAATCTCAGCGTAAATCGAAAAAACATGCTATTGTTTTTTTCTTTTTCATCAAGTCTGACTCGAGCATTTCTTTGTCGGAACGGAATCTAACTGCCAATTGAACTACTGAGAAATAAAGGCCATATTCGAATGTTTGTTTTAAATCGTTGGGGGTCAGGTAACTGCTATCGCCGTCTGTACATAAATAAATAAAAAGTATACATACCTATTACCTACACAACTATTTAATAAGAAAACAAAAACAGAAGTGAAATAAGTAAGTAGAAGAAATAGAAAGAAACAAGCATCCTTCGACATGGGTCAACTCGGATTTGCTCCTTCACATAAAAATAATAAAAGAACACCGGTGTTGGTACTGTAGCCAACTACCTATATCATCAAGATGTACCTAACTCAGGCGCTCAGACTTTGAAACAGGAGGGATCGAAGTGGGCTTTCCCCTTCAAAGTCAAGTAACAAACTCACATCGGCGGTAGTCTGGGGTTTCTCCAGGTTATTCCATCATCATCGTCATCACCATTATCTTTGCATGCCCTAATCGTACAAATCACGCATAAAATAATAACCATGAGACAAACATCGAAAATGAAAACGTACCATTATGTGTAAAAATTGTGCATGAATCACTCAAAAATTAAGCGATGTTTTTAGATGTTTGGTATGGTGGAAGATAAACGTTCTGATCATATTTTATGATTAGTGAGAACCTTTATCAGCACTGGAGGTACTCTCTGTCTACCTACCTACGTGACGGAATACCATGAACTAGGCAAAATATTAAAGGGCGCCACACACCGGGCCCGTATGCGTGACGTACACGTTATCACGCGCATAGAGATGACGTTGTATCGTCTGGGATTGTATGAGGCACCGCACACCGTGCTACTCGCGTGATTACGTGCACGCATACATAGGCAGGCCTCTCATACAATCCCATACGATACAACGTCATTCATATCTACGCGCGTGATGACGTGCACGTCAAGCATACGGGCATTTCTACAGAAACAGTATTTTTTTTGTCTGGCTTCATAAATCGCCTTACAAGACTAGAAAAAAATTCCAAAAAAAATACACATACTCCTTTATGTATATACTTGTTGGAGAACATTCAATTTTTTCCGTAGTTATATTCGTTTTCACAAAAATAATTATTTTTGTGAAAACGAATATAACTACCACAGGCCTACAAATTTCAAGTCATAACTTCCCCTTTTCGATCTGATGACTGATTTTGGATAAATTTGACACGCTGATCACGAATATGTAATTAGTTTTTCGCCATCACGTCCAGATTTTTCATAATCAACAAAGAAAGAAAATTGCCAAAAAAGTACCCTTATTTACAAAAAAAATTATTTATTTGAAAGTACGTAGTAAAAAAATAAATAAATATCAAAATATGTTTTATAAATAAGTGCTTATTTCGAAAACATATTATTCATCTTTGTGAAAACTTGTCCTTTTTTCTGCAAAGCTTCTATTTTGTGATTTTCTCTTGAATTTTCGGTTTGGCTCATCTCGCTTCAGGAGCCAACAGTAGTCCGCCGACATGCTAGTATTCCATCTTCCCTGATACCTCTTTTCCATGTCCTTCAAGTCCTGATGAAATCTTTCACCATGTTCATCGCTAACGGCTCCCAAATTTTATGGAAAGTAGTCAATGTGCAAATTCAGAAAATGAAGTGTAATGCTCATAGAACAGCCCTTCAAGCCGAAATTTGTAATCATTTTGGCCACTATGTTTATAGTCAGGGCTTTTTCTGTTTCCTCAGAAATTTTTCACAACCTCCTTAAAAGATATCCATGCTGCAAGCTCAATGTGTGAAAGTTTTTCATCGAATTTTTCATCCTTCATTAATTTTCTTATATCAGGACCAACAAAAATTCCTTCTTTCAGTTTACGAAGTCTGTTATGCTTGCTCTTTGTTTTACCGGCATAAATTTACCACAAATATAACAAAAACTATCCGGAGAATTTAAGCAATTTCGTGAAGACATTTTTAAGTTTACGTTGGTTGTCTAGTGCGTAAAGCAACTGTAATATTTTTAAAATGTTGTGGGTATTTATACTAAAAAATCATTATATTCACCTTCATTTACCCTCTTCTAATGACTGATACAAAAAGGGTACTAAACAATCTATTTATCTCTTAATAATAGGACCATTAGTAAACGAGCCTAAAATTACCCATTTTTAGGGTAACAAAGACATTTTTCTCATACTAATCATGTAGTGATTAACACATTATGAATTGAAATTATATTAATCATACTAATAGATTCATTAAATGTAGTAACATTTAGATTTAACTCGTTGATTTTTTTTTAATTATTTTTTTTACTGAACTCTCCGGGCGGTTTTAAGCAAAATCTAAGTCTTGGAATTAAAAAAAAAAAACTGACGTGATGGATTTTTTTTACTATTTTTCCCATAATCAGTGTATCATAATCTATCGGAAACGGTATTTAGATATTAAAGGGGAAAACCATTGTAGGCCTGTGTAATTTTTGTTGTCTAGAAATTGGTGAAATTTCGTTAGTTTACCCCTGTCCCGTTGCCGAAATTGAATGAATTTTGTTTTGTAAATTAATAAATCACACAGTTTTCTTTAATGTTTTACTGTTCACGTATGGAGAGAAATATAGTGAAGAAGTGTATCTCATGAAAATTTCATTAAATGTATATTTGGATACCCTTACAGATATTCAAAAATTTGTCCCAGATGTTAGCTTTTTTCAGTGTTTCTAATATTACTTTGAATATTTCATGAAATATTTACAATTTGCATGTTGTCAATAGATTCACGTAAACTAGGCATTGTTCCCATGAGGTCTAATAGAGTAAAATTGCGTAAATTTACAGATTTTTACGATTTTCAATAGGTTGAATATGGGGCCGATTTTTGGTGCAGGGTGTTTTCTCAACTCCGGATCGTCAATATTTTCTAAACTATTTATCTTTATGAGTTAATTCTTTGCCTAAATATAGTTCGCCTGAATATAAGTTCAGGGGTCTTAATACAATTGTCTCAAGTTAAAAAGAAAATGAGATTTTCCTGGTAGTACAACATTTTCTCAACTCCGTAACCTCAACTCCGTGTACATTTTGTATTCGGAGTTGAGAAAATACACACAGGTTGAGACTTTAAAACTTAATTAAAGTTTTTTAGCACTTGATATTCTAACAACGGTTAATATAGTATAATACTGCACTGGAATATATATTTGCTGTTTTCTGATAGTTATCTTCGCGATTTTACATAATCTACTTTAAATTAACAAAACAGCAAAAACAATTAACCAAGTGTTTGCAAATGTGCTATTTGTAATTTGGCTTGATTTTTTGATTCCTTTTATTTACTTTCAATATTTTTTTTACTTGATATTTCTGTGTAAACCCTGAAAAAATTAACAAATTTCAAAAATTCTCAACTCCGTGACCAATTTTCTCAACTCCGTGACCATACAAATTCTAAATCTGATTCTCGTAAGGCAATTAGTGGCAAATTAGCACCATTTCATCAAACACATTTTGTGGCAATTTTTCATTCTTGTTTACACCAGAAAAAGTGATAAAAAAAATTGTTCACGGAGTTGAGAAAATTTCACCATAGCTGTAGAAGTGCCCATACGCGCCCTGTGTGTGGCGCCCTTAAGAGATACGAAAATGTCTGTATTGAAAAATTTGTTTAGCATGATGTGCCGCTTCTGTCGGCTCAAAAACTTCTCTTGGCGAAACGAAGTTCGCGGGCACCAGCTAGTAAAGAATATAGTTCATAAGAATTTAGAATGTATCAGAAGCTGAAAATTGAAAAAAAGGGAATCTATGTACTTATTAAAATTCATATTATGTCGATAAACTTAAAATTTGTTAAATTGTATTTGGATATTATATTTTGAATTATATATTGAATCGTATAAAAATTATAATAATAATAATAATAACCCCCCCAAGGGAGTAACCTTGCCGCGGTGGGGGGGCTTAAGGAGAGGCGGCACTAAAATTAAGTCGGAACATCTAGACAAAATAGGTACCCAAATGGAGGAACAACATAAATACCTAATACCACCGAAGGTATACCCCTCTCCGAACTAACTACTCCCAAACCAAAACCCTTATGGAGCACAGTAATAGAAAATATAATCTTCGGCCGCTGCCCGGGGGTCGCCGGGGCGCATCTGGAGCCGGTGCTGGATGCTTCAGTTTACGGGACACCGGTGACGAGGAGTTGAGCAGGCGGGCTCCCGTCACACAATATGTTACAGCCGGACGCCGGGAGTTGAGCAGGCGGGCTCACGGCGAAGATGCGACAGCCGAATCTTCTGGCGATGATACAAGATCACTGTTTTCCTCCATCCCTTCAACTCGCCCCTCTTACATGACAAGGCGAACATCTACCTTGTCATCCTCAAGCACGCTCGCTGATGTTGTGCAAGAAGTCAACGCTGACTTAGAACTTGCACCCACTCCGAGCGTATCTACAACGCGCAGGCGATGGACACCAGAGATGAATAAGTTCATACTGCGCACCTACTTACAACTAACTGCTCTTAACACTGATACCAAACATATCTCGAACCATTACACCTGAAATTTACTGAAAAATACCCGGACATGCAAGCTAGTCGACAACGTGTAGGAGACCAACGCAGAGCCATTTTACGTAATAAACTGCTGCCACAAAATACAATAGACGAAATCTATAACGAAGTCAGACAAGAACTAAATAACCTGGAAAGAAGTATTGCTATCCAACAAACACAGACAGGAACAACCACGTTTAATTGCAGAACACAACGTATAGAGCTTACACCTCAATCACACACCTCACAAACATCTACAATACAAGGTACCACACGAATGAGATGGACGACTGAACAGAATGAAACGGTGATGCGAGAATACTACAGAATAACACAACTAGAAACTAACAGAACTGCCTACCTAAAACCGCTACATGAAGCCTTTATTGCCGCCTTTCCCTCAATGTCGCATGTAACACAACAGCGAGTCTCTGACCAGAGAAGAGCCATCATAAATAATAAGTATATCGACAACGATAGGCTTGACGCAATTAAACAGCAAGTTGCAGAAGAGATGGCAACAGTAAATGACCGCTCTAATTCTGATGCAGACAACCATGCCACAGACGTATCGGAACACCAGGGACTAACAGACCTTCAGGACACTGAAACTCTGTTTCTAAATAATATTGAACTGAGTCTCCCAGAGGAACCCGAAGAATCTTTGAATAATCGGCAGAATCCCAAAAGAGATCCCCACATAGATGAAACATTTGAACATACATTCCAGCACTTTAAAGAAACAGACCCGACTAATAGACCATATATACCTAAACAAAATCATCGAAAAGTTTGCATCCATAGTTGATTATTTAAATAGAGTAACACTCCCTGAAAATCTAAATTTAGAAACAGATTTCGATACTTTACATACGACAATTTACTGTGCAGCATGGACAGCTGCTAAAGTCAACGGAGCAAAGATATCGCTAGAATCTACGGATCGATCACGTCCATCACAAAGAGACCATAAACCGAACTGGCAAAGACGAATAGAACGAAGACTTGAAGACTTGCGAACGAATATAGGCAGACTTACACACTATATTAACGGAAGTAGGAGCAGATATCTAGAAAGACAAGTGAAAAGTATAATTGACCGATACAAAATTCATTCCATCCATGAAGAACCTAATACACAACTTACGCACACACTGGACACACTTAAACAGAAACTAGCTGTAGCCACTGGGCGACTTCGTAGGTACAAAGCCTGCACGTTACGAAAGCAGCAGAACAACCAGTTTAGGAGCAACGAGAGACAATTCTACCGTAACTTAAGACAGACTTCTACAAACACACAAGAGACTACCGACAATAACAATACAGACGTCGCACCAGACCCACAGAACTTAAAAACTTTCTGGGCTGGAATATGGGAACAACCTGTTCAACATAACGTAGAAGCCGAGTGGATCCAAACGGAAATCGAAAGCCACTCCACTAACACCGAAATGCAATTTGATCACATACCAATCGATACTTTCCAGAAAGTCCTCCGTAATCTCCACAACTGGAAAGCACCGGGCTCGGATAACATACATAGCTTTTGGTATAAGAAATTCACTAGTGTTCAAGGTTATCTTCACAATCACCTTAACAATTTCATAGATAACCCAGACTCATTACCACCCTTCATTACGACTGGAACAACTATAATGATACCAAAAGACAAAAATGACCCTACAAACCCGCGAAATACCGACCTATAACTTGTTTACAAACCATTTACAAAATACTTACAGCCTGTGTATCTGAACTGATTTATACCCACGTAGACGAGAACAACATCTTAGCTGAGCAGCAAAAGGATGCCGTAAGTTCAGTCAAGGCTGTAAAGAACAGCTCATCATTGACTCAGTAATCTTGAAACAAGTTCAGAAATCGAAATCAGACCTACATAGTATGTACATAGACTACCGAAAAGCCTACGACTCTGTTCCTCATTCTTGGTTGTTAAAAGTTCTCGAAATATATAAAATACACCCAAAACTTATTAACCTTTTAAAAGTGTCAATGAAAACCTGGTCTACAAAATTAAAACTCACCACACCTTCAAGCTCAATAACTACTGAACCGATTAGAATACAGCGAGGTATATTTCAAGGGGACGCACTTAGCCCTCTGTGGTTTTGTCTCGCTTTGAACCCTCTTTCCAATGTTTTAAATTCCACAACATTAGGATACCTTAAAATATACAGAAAATAACCAACAGACTGACCAACAAAATCTGAGTCACCTTCTCTACATGGATGACATTAAATTATACGCAAAGAATGAAGAACAGCTATACCAATTAGCTCACCTAACAGAACGATTCTCATGTGATATTAAGATGGAGTTTGGCCTGGATAAATGTAAAATTAATTCAGTTATAGGCGGACAAACTTATCAACATAACTACACTCTAGAAACAGGAGAACAGATAGAGCCACTAGATGAACAGGAAACATACAAATACTTAGGATACAACCAGTCGTTACAGATACAATATAAAGAAACGAAAGAAAAACTGAAACAAGTATTCCGACATCGACTAAACTCCATACTTAAAACGCAATTACATTCTCGCAACACATTTAAGGCAATCAATACATATGCAATCCCTGTACTGACCTATTCTTTCGGCATTATAAACTGGACAAAATCTGACTTGAAAGCTTTGCAACGGACAATAAATACTACTCTAACTAAATTCCGTAAACATCACCCCAGATCTTGCCTTCAAAGATTAACACTCTCGAGAAAACAAGGTGGTAGAGGTCTTATTGACATTATAAATTTACACAACAAACAAATAATTACACTCCGAAAATACTTTTTTAGCAAAGCAGAAACCTCCACTCTTCATAAAGCCATAGCACAAAACGACTTCAAATCAACACCTTTAAACCTCCAAGACACCGACCAACAAACTAACGAAAAACTGACAGATGACAAAACCAAACTCGCTGAATGGGCCGGAAAGTCTCTTCACGGGAGACATTACCACGACTTGAACCAACCTAATGTCGACAGAGATGCGTCGAACGCATGGCTCAATCGTGGTGACTTGTTCCCGGAGACTGAAGGATTCATTATGGCAATACAGGACCAAGTGATAGAGACTAAAAACTATCAGAGATACATAACTAAAACCTTAATGACAGACTCATGTAGGAAATGCAATAGTAGCCCAGAAACCATTCAACACATCACAGGTGCATGTAAATCCATAGCCCAAACTGACTATAAATACAGACATGACCAAGTAGCTAACATCATCCATCAAAAACTTGCGCACCAATATAACCTGATCCCATCTATCCAGCCATACTATAAATACAACCCGCAAACCGTTTTAGAAAATCCTACGACTAAACTTTACTATGACCGCGCTATCCTGACTGACCGAACTATCCACTACAACCGACCCGACATAACTTTAATTGACAAAACTAACAAAACTGGATATTTGATTGATATAGCAGTCCCCAACACACATAACTTACAAACCACAATTGCTGAGAAATTGACAAAATATGTGGAACTTAAAGAGGAAATCACCCGAATCTGGCGCCTTCAGAAAGTGACAATAGTCCCGATAGTGGTTTCATCGACGGGTGTCATACCAAAACAGCTCCACCAGTCACTGAAGACTCTCAAGCTCTCAGCAAACACCTACAATCTGTTGCAAAAGCAGTCATACTGAATACATGTCGCTTAGTACGAAAATTTTTGCACAATGATCAAGACCATTTGCCATCATCATTGTCAACACACTTAGAAAACACCTCGACAATCATGCAAAGCCACTTGACTAGCACACAACCTGACACAGAAGACACACCGACAATCCCTCGAACTAACACTCTAAACAACTTGACAAGCACACAACCTCATACACGAGACCCACCGACAGTCACACGTCCTAACACACTAAACAACTTGACAAGCACACAACCTGATACACAAAACTCACTTACAATCACACGACCTTACACACTAAACAACTCGGCAAGCGCACGACTTGACGCCCAAATCACAATGACAGTCACGCAAACTGACATACAAATCCAGTCTTCAAACCCTGTTATACACTTGGCCTAGGCCCGTGCATAACAGTTTACCGGTAGAAACCGAGAAAAACAAAAAGTACCTAAAAATAATAATAATTAAAAGTCTTTATTTCTCTTAAACATTTTGGCAACATAATCAAGAACCCGCCAAACTGCAAAGCAGTTTGTTGGCAGAAACACACTCTCGAAATTAAAACTATGCCTACAAAATACAATATAAGTAGTTTATCAAAAATAAGTATAAAACTTAGTTCTATTCTTCCCTTTCATATGCTGATAACAACTCCTCTTTAATTTTCTTTTTGAAAACAAACTTTGATACATCTTTCTCATCTACAGACAGCTTGTTATAGACTGTAGGTACTAGATAACATCTTGTCCTCTGGCCATAATAGTTACAAACTCTAGGTACAACATATTTATCATTGCTAACAGATCTGGTGGTATAAGTATGTTCTGCTTCAGATTTGAATTCAGTATTTCTATATTCCTCCAGAGCTATTAACAATTTAACCTTATCATGAACCGGTAGAACTTTACAAATATGGAACAATAGGAATAATCTTTGTTACAATTTTCTTTCACTTGCCTGTCAACTAACATTTTAAGAAACCTCATTTGTATTGCTTTGATCTGATCTAAATAGGACTTAAATGTTCGGCCATAACTACTTAAACCATAACTTAATATAGACTCTACTAAAGTGTAATAAACTGTGTACAAAGTAGCTCTATTCACAATAAACTTAAGGTGGTAAAACTTTTCCAATGTTATTCTTAGCTTTGAACTGACCTTTTCAATATGTGTTTTCCATGAAAAATCCCTATCAATAGTCAAACCTAGATATTTGTAACTACTTACCAACTCAATTGTCATACAATTACAGTTATGTTTTTCTCTATGTAAACAATCATAAGAATGACCCAACAGCACAGGTTTTTCGCAGTACACTCTACTGTGTGGAGAATATATATGCATACATTTAGTTTTGGCCATGTTCACAATTATACCATTATCATGGGACCATTGGTATTGTTAAAAATTACTTCAGATGTATGTACCTATAAGAAAGCAAATATTTTAAAAATCAGATATAATATAACGATTTTGACAAGATAGACAAATAAATAATTAGAATTAGTTAGTTATTATAAGTAAAAACAAAAACTGTTTGTCGTTTAGAAATTTGCACAACAACATACTGTGTCTAAAGTAAAAGAAAAAAAAATTGTAAGAAAAAATATTAAATTATATATATTCTAATATGAAGAAATGTCATAAAAAAAATATCACTATTTTTTTTTTATTTTTTTCTACGGGGGAGGTGTAGTGTGCGTACGCACCTCCTTCACTATGTATGCATTTTCCGCTCATTAGCAGTCTAATAAACGACACCTAAACGACAACACGTCTATCATTTATCGCGCCCGCAACCGCCAACCTCGCAGTATTAACATGATTTAAATAGTTGTCAAATATGGCCTATTCGAACAGCCGTATTGTAAATTAATTAATCACTTGTTTGCAGCTGTGGAAGGCCATCACGGAAGGTGGAAGACCAGCTCGCTCCGAGCGCGCGGCTTCTGTGGTCACCCCTCCAGGAAGACAAGACGACCCGCCTAAGGCTTTTGACCTGGTTGCTCATATAAGACGACGAAATGAAGTCTAGACCCGCTGTGGAACCTTCCAACTAAATACGCATCGTTTGTAAGGTTAAATATGTACTTATAAATGTTTTGAAAAATATGACTGATTCATCATGTGCCTTTAGATTAACCCGTAAGTAGGCGCGCCAAAAAAGTTACGCGTGGGGTAGTCAACACCCCACATTTATTTCATTTAATTAAATAGGATAAATCAGACTTTAATGAATGAATAACTAGGTATAGGTAATTCTTTATTTAATCTAACAAAGTAAACCTTCTTTATTGAAAAAAAAACTCAAGAACAAACACTAAATTCGCCTCTTATTCTAAAACATGTTAACTATATTCTGAATCTTTCAATTTACGTTGAGATGTTAATGTTACCCACACCCCACGCGCCTAGTTAAGGGTTAAGAATAACTTTTTTGTGTTTATTAAATAATTAATTTTAAATAGCAGTAAGTTAGTAATAGTAAGCAAACTTTGTTCAAATAAAAAATCTATTTTCAATTTTCCTTTTATATTTATTGCTTAAAACTAATACCCGAGTGATTCCTGTATTCGGCCTTTTTATACATACGTTTCACCTGTTTTCTTTCCGAATAACGCATGTAGAGCTATAATTCTTTTTTATTACCTACATAGAAGCCTTATAAAGGCATGGTCTCCTTTTTTTTTCAAATATACCTAAATTGGTTGTCCTAATAAATATAAATAAATAAATAAATTATATTATAACGCGGAAAAAGCAATTTTTATTTCTAATTCTATGCAAAAAGAAAATAAGTACTCATATTTTCCGCTGATGTAATAAAAAAGAATTTACCTATGCTTTATTCGGAAAGAAAACAGGATTAGGTTTGTATGAAAACTTCGACCACGAGCACTCTTTTGTCAAAATAACCCATCATCAAACATTCATTCGAGCACGGGCCACTCTACTTGTGATATTTGTACAGACTATCATCGCGAGGAAATTTACCTTCGCATATAAAGGACCAACTTACACTGGTTGTTCATACAAAGAAAAACTAGAATAAGTTGATGATCCCTTATATGGGTAGGTGAATTTTCTAGCAACAGTAAGTACGTTTCGCCTTAAATATATTTTTCACTGTCTTAAATTTATTCTTCGGTAGGAATTCATAATTAGTGTTGTAATATTACTATCGATCGTTTTCAACCTCAACCTCAAACAACCGATAGTATCGATAAAACAAAACGTGGCAAGTATCAATAAGCGCAATACCCACTATCCTATTGCTACATTTTTGAACTATCGTTTGACAATCACTGCAAGACTACACCCAATACACGTTCCTTTCTATGTATTACCTCAGTTTTAACTTAAATGAGATATTATCCTGACGTTATTCTACGTCTTACGCCATTTTGTAAGTTATCGTCTTTGTCATTTTGTAAAATTTCGTCTTTGCCATTTGCAATCTCCGGCGTCTTCCTATTGGCCTCTATGATCTGCTTTCCAACATCAGTGCGTTGTTTGTCGCTCGGTGACATCAACAGTTTGACAAGCTGGTTGAAAGGCGCCTCCACCAGCAGGTGGAACGGAAAGGCTGCGATGAAAGATATCAGGAACACGCTCGACATCAATTCAAACTGGAACAAAAATATAGGTATGGATAGTTAGCACGCTTTCTTTCTTATCGAGTGGGACACCGAGTCATCTAGCCTTCAAACGCCTACTGCAAGTTGCAGGCCTCATGTACCTAACATGGTTTTATGACGACCGCCGTCTAAGTGATCACTGATCATAGACAGCAACCGGGACCGACAGGCAATCAGGTTCAGCCTGTAATGTTCTAACCAGACTAGGGACTTTACAAAGTGATAAATATCAACTTTCTGAGTGACCCACCGAGAATCAAACCTAAAACCTGCGTCTCTTACTGCTTAGTCGCACTACCACTGCGCCACATTGGCTGTAAAGCACGTCATTACATCAGACAGACCAAAAGACGCACCGTATGTCTATTCAGACGCATCAAGAAAATCCTAAGATTTCTTAATACTCAAATGAAGACTTACGATGGCCGTCGATCCCGGTTACTGTCTATGATTGATTACTTAGACGGTAGTCGTTACACAGTTATGTCCAGAAGCCTGCTGCTTGTAGTAGGCGGTTGTAAAACTCTGACATCAGGGTTCCTCGACATCTAGGGATCGACGTCGTAGGATGACACACGAAGAGAGACTTACAATGTTGAACATCCCCACGTCGACGGCGGTGGTCTTGGTGCCGTTGATGAGCCGGATGAGCGCCAGGTGCACCAGGAAGAAGCTGTACGACAGTCGCGCCGGCACCGTCCAGCCGGGCCACTCCACCACGCCGCGGTACACATCTGCACCAAAAATTTTGTTATATTAAATTATATATTATCATGATAATAATCTCTCCGACCGAATTCGGCCATGACGACCACTTATACAATAATCAAGTCGATGCTGAGGCGCGAGTAATTTTGACGGTAGGTAAACTCCCGTTGTGCTCCCGTGCACTGTGTGGGCCAATGGCGGATTTAACTCGAGTTACAAGTTTTGCTATAAGTCTTGTTACACTTCACTAGCGGCCCGTTAACGGTGTCAACCGCAGCAACTCGTTTCCCGCATGGCTTTTCCTCAGCATGAGTTAATACGTATAAACCATGGTATAAACCTATTTATTACAAAATACCGCATCAACATTCGTTGCGTAGTTTAAGAAGAGTTAGCGAATTCCACGACGGACAGACAGAGAAACGTAAATAGCAACTTCATTTTATACTATGTATCTATGTATGACCTACCTTCAATTTGGTTGACGATGCCAAAAATGAAGAATGCTCCGATCAGAGCCCACAGCGGTTTGTACAGGCCGGCGTAGAGGGTTCGGTTAACCAGGGATATCTCGCCTTTATACAGCAAAGCGCCGTAGTATGCTATCACGAAGGTGAAGGGTAGAGTCATCCAGAACAGGTAGCGGAGCGCCTGGAACAGTAAGAAAATACATACCTACATAAGTATTATTTTATTCACATCGATTCAGTACTTAGCTGCATTGGATGTAGTGTTCAAACCATTCATAATGAATGAGTACGTAAATACTTGTTTGTTTTACTACCTATAAAAATACTTACTCTTGTTTTGGGCACTTGGTATCCTATCGTCTGCAGGTGGTAGACGAGCAAGCCTAGCGCCAGGCCGGTGATGTAGCACGGCAGATTACGTCATCGGCCGCTACGCTACCCTGCAAGGGATATAGGCGTGATATATGTATGCATGCTATACTCACTCTTGTTTTGGGCACTTGGTATCCTATCGTCTGCAGGTGGTAGACGAGCAAACCGAGCGCCAGGCCGGCGATGTAGAACCACGAAGAACAGGAGTTTGGTGTATGGTTTGCTGTTCTACTTACCTACTTGTTATGTTGGTTTACGGAACTTACCTGTTGATCATTTCGTAGAGAGTTTAGCCCTCTACGTTTCGGCTGGTTACGATAACTATCTTCCGGAGGTCGACAGATCACAAACGCCCGCCGCTCGTCACCAACGTCTGTCGTGCATTGGCATGCGTCGTTGTTGGCTGTTGCTGTGGTTGCGGTAGACTATACAGTCGCGATAACCTTCATCATGAGTAGAGTAATACCTACTTGTTTGTTTAATAATAAAAATACTTACTCTTGTTTTGGGCACTTGATATCCTATCTTCTGCAGGTGGTAGACGAGCAGGCCGAGCGCCAGGCCGGTGATGTAGCATGGCAGATACGGCAGGTTGTCATTAGGCTTGTTTTTGTACTTACGCGTGTTTTAGGCACTTGGTATCCTATCTTCTGCAGATGGTAGACGAGCAGGCCGAGCGCCAGGCCGATGATGTAGCACGGCAGGCTGTTATATACCACGGCAGGTAGTTATTTAGCTGTTCTACTAACGCGATTTCTAATTTTTATTTACATACGCGTGTTTTAGGCACTTGGTATCCTATCTTCTGCAGATGGTAGACGAGCAATCCCAGAGCCAGGCCGATGATGTAACAAGGCAGGTTGGTGTAGGGCTTGTTGTACACGGTGTGGTACGTCGGGTCCTTGTTGCACAGGTTGCGAACGTTCCTGTGGTTATAGAACAATTTACATTGATAAAAACATAAAACCCGAATGGCGTACTTTCAAAATTATATTTTCAAAGTTATTATCGTTTACGCCGTTTCCAATTTATGAAATAACTTCAGCAGAACACTTACTTACCCGAGAGAAATCATTAGAACACTTACCAAAATAGCCACAATAGTCCACTGCTGGACATGGGCATCCTCCTATCGGAGGATATTGCCACACTCACCACGCTTGGCAGACGGATTGGCGAGCTCAGTGCAAGATGTTGCGTTTACAGGGAATGCTGCTGCCCGTTTCCTGGATGATTATCCCTTAGTCGCTTTTTACGACATCCACGGGTAGAATCGGGGTGCTGCTATTCTAAGCCGGCATCACAAGGCATAGACATCAGCAGGATACTTACTCGAGAGACATCAGTAGAACTCCGTCCAGGTCCTTGAGGTATGTCAGTAGAGGCGGCAATATGACGCCCATGATGAACAGACCAGCCAGGACCAGGTTTCTCCTGGTACCAGAGAACAGCACGTATACCGCGACGCCCAGGAAAAACAGCTGGAAGTCAGCTGATATGTACCTGGGTAACAAGTAGATAAGAGACCAAAATGAATAAGACATTCAAAACTGGAGAGATTTTTAATGACTACAGTTTTCATTTCATTAAAATTCCAGTACCTAGAGGTATTACCAGAAATATCGGGCTTCAAAATCGAGCGCTTCAAAATTTTTAAACTTTCTTCAACGATGATGGTATTCGTTCGTGACTATATCGAACCTCTCCATACAAGGCTCCAGGATGATCACATAACGAGGCACCATCCATACATTTTGCTGTCAAATCACAACTTAGGACTACGCCCTCTGGTGTTATATTAAGGCACTGACTCAGAACTGTTTAGAAAGTTTCACATTCCAGTTGTACGTACAAATGTACGTACCAAGATTGTATGAAGCAGGGGTCGCTCTTCACGAAGTTGCTCAAATAGAGAAGGTTCACCCACCAGTCCCGCTTGCATGAGTTCACCTCTTGCATTATAGACAACTGAAACATTAAGATAATGCTAGAAACAATTTGCAATTTTTGGACTAAAAACCTGGGCCCCAAGTCTGCTATTTTAGCCATTGTAATGACAGCAACACTCAACTGTCAAAATTTCATTGCCATTGTGATTTTTCCATTCTAAAAACTGTTAGAAAAGAAACTACCGAATCCATCCAACTGACATGCCATCGACACTCAACTGAGACGATTTTTATTTAGCAAACTTCGGGCCCTGAATTTGATTGTTATTCAATATAATATTTTATTTTGTATCCTCTTCTTCGTCATTAAAATATGAATCTATGGGCTTCTTGAACAGAAGCGTCATCGTCTGTTTCTCTCTAACGCAGCGCAAAGGAAAGGGACTTACTTTTCGGGACTGGTACGTACTTCATAAAAAGGTCCATTTCCAAAATGCCTCATCCACGTCATGGTGTAGCCGAGGATGACAGCGTACGCTGGAGAAAACCTGTACACAAACGTACATTAAGGTGGGACGATTCCCATACAAAAGTTGAATGGATTTATGTGTGGAAAGGTGTCGTGTTACCTAGGTTCTATGGGACACCGGCACTCAGGGAACCGAGGTAACCGCAGGTGTAAACTTAGTAGCTAGGTAACGGTGGAGTGGTCTTGCGGACACGAGTGCATGTGACCCCTGGGGCATGAGTGTGTAGGTGTAGGTGGAGTGTTCTGTGTGTGTGTGTGTAGGCGCCCTTGCAAACCCGGTGCCCTCACGTGCAGTGAGGGGTCGCGGCAGGAAAAGATAGCAAGTAAGTTAATGCTACTTTATTAATTATAAGGGACCTCCTGGTATGCGACCATCTCACCTCAACCAGCGAACGGACACGGCTTTGACCAACATCTGCCAATTAATCTTGTGAGTTTCAGCATATATCTCCATGTTGTAGAATAGCAGGAAGCTCGACACCATGAAGCACCACTGGATAATCAGCTGGCCACCGCCTATGAACAGCAGCAGCCCTGTGTTGTTGAATTTCTCCTGAAAAGGTGATAAAAGGATTAGAAATAATCAAAAGTCTAATATGACGTAGCAATGTTACATAAACAGAGCAACAAAATAAAGCCGTAAGTGGCACTGACCTAGACTAATAAAGTGATTATTTCATCAATAGATGATAATGAAAAATATTACTTTTTTGGTTAGTTCTGTAATATATAAGGTTCTATTAAATCCACTGCAAATATTTTAGGGGCAGATAAAATAAAATATAAGCATATTATACTAGGCAAATTTTTGAAGAAATCTACACGCTAGTTTTCGAGAAAATTGCATTTTACTAAAAAAAAAAAACAAAACGAAAAAAGTGCACCCTGTTTGTCCTAGAAACACACACTTCGATGAATTTAAATTACGCGCCAAAAAAAGGTGCTGTGATTGGTTGGTTGTTAGTGGGCGTGCCGTGTAAGTGAATCATGTCTACGTGGCGGAACGTCAGTCGGGTAAGTCAAAGGATGTTCACATAATTAATTTAAAAGTTTGTTTGAAAATGAAAAAATAAAATGTAGCGTGTAAGTAGTTTTTTTTAATGCCTTATAGTCTAAGCGGGTACGGTCAAATATCACCCAAAAGCTGTTTTGCCGGCACAGTTGATGCCGCTTTGCTCGGTGATACTAGGGACTATTGTGAATGATTCCATCCGAGGAAATGAAAAATCCATCCACTGGATTTCAAGATGGCGGACCTTCGTTTTTTGTATGGCACTAAAAAAATAATTCTTCTGGAGCCCATCGTGTGGGGTATCAAATGAAAAGGCTAGACGAGACGATTTCAAAAATATATCGTTTTAATACATTTCAGTTGCCCTCTTAGAAAAAAACCAAGTTAAATTTTTAAAAGTAGTCAAAACATGCCAAGTTTGAGGTTCAGTAGGTACAAAATGGCTGACATATAGTTTCATAAAAGTATGCCAAATGATCCACCATATCCTCAACTCTAACGTGACGAAAGGAATTTTGAAAATAATAAGATTTAATGTATGTTTTGCAATGGAAAGTAGATCATTGGAAACTGCATTAGGTTAGTAAGAACTGCTTGTGCGCCTTCATAAATATTTAAGACTAGCGGCCCGCCCAGCGGTTTCACTCGCTGCTACTTACCTGTTTTCTCGTAGAAATGGGATCTTTGCCCGTAGTAAAAAGTCCATTAATCCATTCTAGCAGAAGTTACTCATCATGACCATGTGCCAGCAGAGGCGGCCTGTCATGGCGAATAACTTTAACTTTGAAGCCATTACCGTATCTCTTATAGTTTTGATGGGATGCTGTTGGTCTACATCAGGCACTCCAGACCCTCGTGACCATGTGCCAGTAGAAGCGGCCCGTCATGCTGAATAACTTTAACTTTGAAGCCATTACCGAGTCTAATAAAGTTTAGATGGGGTGCTGGTGGTCTACATCAGGTACTCCAGACCCTTGTGACCATGTGCGAGCAGAAACGGCCCGTCATGCTGAATAACTTTAACTTTGAAGCCAATACCGAATCTTTTATAGTTTAGATGAGATGCTGGTTGTCTACATCAGGTACTCCAGACCCTCGAGGGCTAACCATGTCCGTCTTTTATATGATAGTAATATCAGTGCCAAAATTCGCGAGGATCGACAAAGCGGTTTGGCTAATTTGGGTAATATCTGCTTTATTTCCCCGTTTTCCTGCTGCTAGCCGTTTTCCCGTAGGAATGAGGAATTTTCCCGTGGTAAAAAGTAGCCTATGTTACTTAGGGATGTTGTAGCTTTCTAATAGTGAAAGAATTTTGGAAATCGGTCCAGTAGTTTCGGAGTTTATCGATTACATACAAACAAACAAACAAAGTTTTCCTCTTTATTATATTAGTGTAGATGTAATTCTTCTCATGATTGCTTTTACACTTAAAGCTAGATTATATTGTGCCGGATCATTTTGAATCTGCGAGCACGGTTGTGCCCCCGCCAAGTTGAGTAAAAAGCTACCATGTTGCTCTACTCATGAATGCTATCTCAGTTTAGTAGGCTTGTAAGAAAAATTCATGTTAGAAATAAGTAGTGCCTGCTGTACCGTTTTTATTTTTGTATTTGTCCTGTATTTGTTTTCGTGTAGGTACCTACAATAAATGATTAAATTAAATAAAATTGTTTCTCTCGAAACAGTTCAGGCCAATTTCGACGCCCAAAACAACGATATTTTGGATAACATTTGAAACCTGTGTGTTAAAAACCCAAACAGTCATTAAATAAACATTCAATATTTCAAAAAATCATTCAATTCCCTTAAATATGTTACTCATTCGACGGGCCATAAAACTTCTAAAAGCACTTTTAGATTACATGTACCTAGGTATATGAATGAAGTGAGATCAAAAAAGCCTTATGTAAAGATATGAGATACCATCAAAACACAACTCAAAAAAAAGCAAGTCTCACCACTCATTAGGTACATCTACCGCAAAAAAATGAGAGTTTTCGTACATAAAATATTGACTTCGAGTACATTCGTTCCAATGAGCCATATTTGACAGCCCATACTAAAAAACACATCATCAAAAAAAAATAACCTTATATCTGAAAGTTGGCAAATATAGCCTATTTGAGCGACCGAAATTAAATAATTGCAAAAACAAATAATCTCACTACTTGCAAGATATATTTTGTTAAAGACAGCCAAGTCCGCCACTCCACCAGAAATGTTGTGCAATCCACGACGTCATCGGTACGAAATAACTTTAGAATCATTGTATTTCATATTTATACACTAAACACTAACATGATTCTACAATTAAAACTGCAATGAATGCTGTTTCGCTGTAAATTTAAAATACTGTGTATTCACATAGAATCACATAGTTAATTGTTTTTTTTTTCTATTCTTAAACTTAAGTATTTTACTCCATTTAGAGCTTCTATATCTGCTAAATCAAATATTTCTATTTTTATCCAACATATCGTTAAAGGGGTCTCAACTTTGGCCGAAACTGCTTTAAGAGAAACATGTTACGGCAAAGCCACTTTTTAATCGACTTGGCGGGGGCACAACCGTGCCCGAAGATTCAAAATGATCCGGCACATCATAATCTAGCTTTAGTGTAAAAGCAATCATGATGAGAATTGCATCTTAAACATTTATGGAGGCGCACAAGCAGTTCTTTCTAACCTACTGCAGTTCCCAATGATCTACTTTCCATTGCAAAATACACATTAAATCTTATTATTTTCAAAATTCCTTTCGTCACGTTAGAGTTGAGGATATGGTGGATCATTTGGCATACTTTTATGAAACTATATGTCAGCCATTTTGTACCTACTGGACCTGAAACTTGGCATGTTTTGACTACTTTTAAAAATTCAACTTGGGTTTTTTCTAAGAGGGCAACTGAAATGTATTAAAACGATATATTTTTGAAATCGTCTCGTCTAGCCCTTTCATTTGATACCCCACACGATGGGCTCCAGAAGAATTATTTTTTTAGTGCCATACAAAAAAACGAAGGTCCGCCATCTTGAAATCCAGTGGATGGATTTTTCATTTCCTCGGATGGAATCATTCACAATGGTCCCTAGTATCACTGAGCAAAGCGGCATCAACTGTGCCGGCAAAACAGTATTTTTTTGCTAAGGACCATGACTATTAGATGTTTTTCTTATATATATTTACGCATGCCCGTAAATTATTGGCAGTGAATTTAATAGGACCTTATATAATAACAGGTATGTATATGTCGCAGGGATTTAGTCAAAGATGATATATTATAATTTCACTAGTGAAATTGTAATTACACTGATTATTGTCAATAACGACAGATTCGTACAATTTCACGGGCTTATTCCAGTGATATTGTAATTTCACTGGACCGCAAAGTGATAT